>ML661896.1:14228643-14446380 GCA_007570785.1 Antilocapra americana
ATATATAAAGTAGCTATTACAGAGTAAAAAAAAAAAAAAAAAAACACAAAAATGGGCCCTTATTTTCCTGAAACAGCCTATGAATCACACTTTTTAAAAAATATTTTATTTTTTTATTTTTATTTTTTTAATGTGAACCATTTTTAAAGTCCTTAATGAATTTGTTACAATATTGCTTCTGTTTTATTTTTTGGCCAGGAGGTATGTGGGATCTTAGCTCCCTGAGCAGGGATTGAACCTGTACCTATTGTGTTGGAAGGTGAAGTCTTAACCACTGGACCACCAGGGAAGTCTGCACTCGTGCCTTTTTAACCTTTATCTTCATTCAACCTGCTTCAAGAGACAGTGTTCAAGATCACAAACATGAGTTGTTAATAGTCTTTCAGAATATTTTAATGGAGCAATTTTAATGAATTGGAAAAAATGGAAATCTCCAAAAGTTAATTAGATTCTGACTTTACAACACAGAAGTATTCTGTAAGCATGTGAGGAAAAAGAAAATATGGCATCTAGGCCCAGATCATCAAGCAGTCAGAAGGCAAAGGCAGTGAACAATATGCTTATTTCTAGCCAAATGAACGTTTTATTACTTAGCTTAACTTCTGAATATTTCATCAGTGCTTCACTGAGATAGAAATGACACTTTTTTTAAAATAAAGTAACTGTGCATGCATGGTAGTGGTTATTGAGTCAGAAAATCTGTTCTAAGGAGGGTATAAATAAAGGTTATGAGAAGGAAGTTGCAACACTTTTATTGCAAGAGGCTTAGATTCCAAAGAGCCAAACATCTGATAAATGCACAGCCTTGGTTTCATAAGATTGAAGTTTGCAGTGAAGTTAGATCCCATCTCTTCAGAATGCCTCATTAAATCCTACTATCGGGGCTTGTTCATTACAGAACAATCTTCAGCCCTCACAGGAGGCAAAGGAAGAAAAAAGTGCACTCACTTCCTTCAGATAACAATATTATTACTATTTTTTTATGTCTACTTGAAAGTGAAAAGTGAAAGTGTAGTCATTCAGTCATGTCCAACTCTTAGTGATCCTATGGACTGTAGTCTGCCAGGCTCCTCCATCCATGGGATTTTCCAGGCAAGAATATTGGAGTGCGTTGCCATTTCTTTCTCCAAGGGATCTTCCAGACCCAGGGATCAAGTTCGTGCCTCCAGAATTGTGGGCAGACTCTTAACCATCTGAGCCACTAGGGAATCCCTGTGTCTTCTTGATCAATGACAATCTGTTTTGTAAAATTGCTTTTCTTTTTAAGATACAGGTAAAATTTATCCCAAATATCCAATTTATCAAAATTCACTAAGTTTACATTAGTTATGTTAAAGATCTAGGGGGAAATTAATTTTTCAGGGTTTGTTTGCTTGTTTACAAGGAGAAAGAAGTTTCACATGTCTTTATGTTTGCCTTTAGTCCATTAGGAGTTAATGCCATTGTTATATCTGATCCATATGTTGTCAGCTTCCTCCTTTACTTCTATTTATAGATTAAGTGATATAATTTTTTTGGTTATTCATGTAGCTGCTAGTTTTCTGAATAGATCTTCCTTTTAGAGATTCCATTTGTCTTACTAGCTCTATTTAAGTATTCCTCACTGACTTAAAGGAATATTTAATTCTCAGCCATCCAAATAATGAGAGAAAATAAGCTAATCTTGCATTAGAATGACAGGAATAAAAGTGACCCTTTTGCCCAACCAAGAAAATGGAGGCATTCAGAGAGATGTTCACTTTTTTAACTCTCTTCTCAAAACTCATCTCCCAAAAGCCTTTATAAGCTAGAACCCCACTAATTCTGATTTATTTAAGCAGTCACCATAGCCTATCACTACAAAATCATGTAAAGATGCAATACCTAATGATTATGGCACATTAAGGATTTTTTTATGTCTGCTTATAGTTGAATGGTGAACTCTGAAGACTGGAATAATTTCCACTGTTTAGTTGTAGCTTTCCACAAGGTCAAGTACCAAATCATAGCAAGGCATTGATGTACATTACCAACATTCATTTTTCATACTTTTCATATTGTATTTTTCTTAACATTCCCAATGTAATATCAATGCAATGTATATGTCAGACATATACAGCTAAGAGTACAGTGTATGTACATACAATATATGTATATGTTAGACATACACAGCTGAGAGTACAGTGATGAGCAAATTAACTTTCAAATCTATCCCATACTATTTCTCTTTTGAAAAATCCATTTCACTAAGATCAATCAAGGCATTAACTGCCATGTTTACCAGGTAAAATAGCACTCACACTGATCCTTTCGTCTGGCATATTTGAGCTCTTTCTACAAAATACATATTTTTAATAATAGACAGCTTTTATTGCTCAGCTGTACTTGTACTGTTCTGAGAAATAAGCCTTCACTTACTGTGTAGAGCTAACAGTGATATCTCCCTTAAAATGTTGAAGCATTTTATGATCATCCTTCTTCATTTAATAATTCTAGATCATATGATATTATACTTTTTTATATATTCATCATCTGTAGTTCTAATTGTCAATTTTCTAAAAGATTATTTCCCCACTCTTCCCATAGACCAATAACTATTTTTGGAAAGACCAGACGGCTTCCCAGGTGGTGCTACTGGTAAAGAACCTGCTTGCCAATACAGGTAGATACAAGAGACATGGGTTTGATCCCTGTGTCAGGAAGATCCCCTGGAGAACACCCACTCCAGTATTCTTGCCTGGAGAATCCCATGGACAGAGGAGCCAGACAAGCTACACTCCAAAGAGTCGGACACGACTGAAGCGACTTAGCACTAGCACAGAGAAACAAAAATTTAAAAACAAATATACCTCTGATTTGTATAGCATTTTTAAAAAATTAATGACCAGAATTCATCTGAAGTAAAATCCCATGGACAGAAGAACCTGGCAAGCTATAATCCATGGGGGTCACAAAGAGTTGGACATGACTGAGTGACTAACCACACATGCAGTATCATAGTTGGTAGTTCATAGAAATTTATTTTATGAAAACTCACTAAAATATATTTTGCAAATAAAATTAAAATGAATCCCCTTCTCTCCATTTAAAAAGTTTGCTTTTTATTACATCAATAAAAGCTCCTCATATTCCATATTCTGTGGCATCTGTGGAAAAAATAATACTATATAAACTGTATCATAGTATCATTTTTTAAAGTACCAATTTTGTAGCAATATACATTCCCATGAGTATTTTTAACTAAAATTTAGTAAAATATGTATAATGAATAGTAATTCAGTTTACATATGAAATACAAATGAGAACTGAATTTTTTCTTTTCATGAATCTAATTAAGTATAATTGGATCTGCAAAATGGAAGTTTTAGATGCTGCAAATAGGGCTGCTGCATGTACAGAGCTAAGCCAATTGTGAAAGCTAGATATAAATTAATGAGTTTCTGTAAGTCCTAGAGACTTTCATATGCCAACAATTAAAGAGTTTGGTTGAAGCCTATAAACAAACTTTGTTCTTAACACTCAATAGCCTAGCAAACACTCTTCTCAGTTATTTGATTCCTGGAATTAGATCTACTAGCATCTATCTTGTTTCACTGAATTAAATAAAACTCTTTCTCAAAGTGTAAGGGAAGTTTGAAAACTTGCTCTGAGATTCTCAGTGGACTATGGGGAAGAGGTAAGCTATCTATCCCTCTATGCCTGTTTTCTTCCAAAATACGCTGGAACTCACTTTGTGCCAGGACTTCAAAGACTGAGCCTATAAAATAAATAAGACAAGGCACTCTCCTCTTCCTGGTAACTGAGGACAGAAATTTTGCTCTATTAAAAAGCAAGTGTGGGACTTCCCTAGTGGTTCAGCAGTTAAAAGTCTTCCTGCCAAAGCAGGGCACATGGGTTAGATCCCTGATCTGGGCAACTAAGCCCCCATGTGCCACAACTACTGAAGCCAACACGCCCTGGAGCCTGTGCTTCTCAACAGGAGAAGCTACCACAGTAAGAAGCCTGTGCACAACTGGACAGGCGACCCCACTCACCACAACTAGAGAAAGCCTGCATGTAGCAACAAAGAACCAGTGCAGCCATAAATAAATAAGTGTTTAAACTTTTTGAAGCATGTAAATCTTTTAACTGAAAAACAAATCAAATAACCATGGCTTGGTAGATATGCACACACACACTATCCTTTTTATCATCATATCTGGTCCAGTGAATTTTCAGATTACTGGGAACAGAAAATGAGTATTTTTTTAATGTTAGTTTTAGGTTACTTATACAAAAATGCACTGTTAATATAACTGAACAGGGAAAAGTGGAAGGGAGAGGATTGCAAAAAGAGAATACCTTTGTAAATCCAGTATATTCCATGAATTACATATACTTTATATATTCTCTTGACAAGTCCTCAGACAGACATTATTATCATATTTTACTGATGAGAAACCTATAACATTCAGAAAGTAACTTTATCCAGTAATTCTGCTAATATAAGGAAAAACAAAGATTTGAGTCTATATATGCCTATTTCAAAGTCCACCCTCTTGCCTCTATACCATGTTCTCTTTCACAATTAACTGAAAAATGTAAATAATCAACAAGTTACTATTACTATTAGAATATCAAGCAGTTTGTCCTTTTTCTGATAAATTGATTGCATATAGCTTTTGAAATGCAGTATTTATACGATATGGCTTACAAATTACTGTGAAAATAACTGAAGACCACCCAAATGAGAAGAAACAGAGTATTTATTCAGAGCATGTATAAAGAGTATAGAGTGGGAGTAAGCCAACATCTCTTGCATTTGGAAGAGACTCCACTGTCACCTTGCTTATCTAATTTATATGCAGAGTATATCATGCAAAATGCCAGGCTGGATGAATCGCAAGCTGGAATCAAGAATGCCAGGAGAACTATCAACAACTTTAGATATGCAGGTGATACCACTAAATGGCAGAAAGTGAAGAGGAACTAAAGAGCCTCTTGATGAGGGTGAAAAAGGAGAGCAAAAACACTGTCTTAAAACTCAACATTCAAAAAATTAAGATTATGGCATCTGGTCTCATCATTTCATAGCAAATAGAAGGGGAAAAAGTGGAAACAGTGACAGATTTTATTTTCTTGGGCTCTAAAATCATTGTAGTTACTGCAGCCATGAAATTAGAAGACACTTGTTCCTTGGAAGGAAAGCTATCACAAACCTAGACAGTGTATAAAAAGCAGAGGCATCATTTGGCCAACAGAGTCCATATAGTCAAAGCTACCATTTTTCCAGTAGTCATGGACAGATGTGAGAGTTGGACCATAAAGAAGGCTGAGTGCCAAAGAATTTGTGCTTTCAAATTGTGGTGCTGGAGAAGACTCTTGAGAGTCCCTTGGGCTGCAACGTGATCAAACAAGTCAGACCTAAAGGAAATCAGTCCTGAATATTCATTGGAAGGACTGATGCTGAAACTAAAGCTCCAAAACTTTGGCCACCTAATGCAAAGAGCAGACCCATTGGAAAACACCCTGATGCTGGGAAAAACTGAAGGCAATAGGATAAGGGGACAGAAAATGAAATGGTTAGATAGCATCATGGACTCAATGGACATGAATTTGACCACACTTCAGGAGATAGTAGAAGACAGAGGAGCCTGGTAAGCTACAGTCTATGGGGTTGCAAAGAGTTGGACATGACTTAGCAACTGAACAACAATAACCAAACCAGGAAGGGTTGAAGGAAAGCTTTTATAGTTTAAAAAAAAAAGAGAGAAGCTAGAGACTGTCTACCTAGAGTAGGGCATATTTTGTGATTCGTTTGTGAAGTGTGTTTGGCTTTTCCTCTTTGCTTGAGTTAAAGTTGGAAACAAAACATAAGGGAAGGTGGCATTCACTCATCATGTCCTAACCATTCTGCAGAGATGGTTGTTTGATTCCCTGGTCAATTACTGAAGAAACCGTGGATCAGAAATCTATTGTCATATGTAGTCTCACTATGGTCTATTTGTAAATTCAGCCTCAGTGCTGATTATTTAATAGAATTATTTCTTAGAATTTAAAACAAAGTACTTAAGCTATGATTAGCTGTATAAATCCAATAATATGCACAATAGGATGTCTTTCTTGCTATATTTTTCCCATTTACATTCCCATGCTTATGGCAATCTTCCTAAATTCTCCTCTCCCTGCAGATTTCCAACTCCTAGTACTTTGTCATCATAATTTAAAGGATTTCCGACTTTCTTATTTGTCTGAGGTGCAATCAGAGAACATCCACAGGTTCCTACTACTTTCTCTCCCCACCTTCCTGCCTATGCAGCCACACATTCCATATTCTCTCCTGTTAATTTCAATCAGTTATCCATGCTGACATCTGAGGCCAATCCTGGGACTCATGCCCCTGAATTTCATTCCCTCTCACCTATTAAAGGTTATCTCTCCAGCAACCCTGCCCCTTTCTCTCATCATACATTTTTCCATCTCTGTGGTATCATTTCCGTTAGCATACTAACATGCTTTAATTTCTCCCATTTTAGGACACCCTTTCTTAGACCTTCTATTACCCTTCAGTAGCCCCACTTTTAAGATCCTCATTATAGCAAAACTGCATAAAAGAACATTTTTCTCTGCATTCTATATCTTACCATTCACATTTTCGTAAAACCACATCTATTTGATTTTTACCAATGAGTGCTCATTTTCTGACGTTACATGGTTAAAAGGCCACTTGTATATTTGACATACACATCAATGAAATGATATAGACATTTTAGTTCTTTCAGAATGTAAGCAGAAAAAATATTTAGAACCAAATGCATTAAAAAAATTAGGTTGATTATGAACCTTCTTCTCTTCATTTATTGGTTGTTTTTTATTCCAGTGTACATGTGAAACCTAAAATTATATACCAAGTGGAAGATGTTGAACAGGTTGGAAATTTCTGATATTATAGAAGAGTTTGGAGTTCAATTTTTTAAGTGTACTTTCTATAAAATATGAGAAACACTTCCAGCAAGTTTTCTAGGTGGAAAGCAGTAGAGCATGAAAAGACACCCAAAAGCATAGAGATGGTAACAATTTATTATATTCCCTGGGGCTTGACATCTTATTATGATTCATTTTCCATGTAAATGGACTTTAAAAAGATTAAACTCTGGATGATAATTGTTATTCATTCAAACATCATAAGAATTTTGTTCTTTAAAGTCCATAATCATACTATCCCTAAGAGATTTACAGCTTTTTTGTCTTACATTTGAAATAACTCAAACTTCCTTCATTTAAAAGTGGATTCAGGGGATAGGCAATAAGCAGAATTCTGTACATAAAGGTTCAAAAAGCCACTTCTACTACTTCTTGGCTAAGGAAGTATTGAGGCCTTCATCAGGAGCACAGTTTTTCAGATGTATTAATTAGAGCAATTTTAAGTTTCCAGAAAAAAAATGATTGGAAAATGCACATAGTTTTCATAGACCTCCTTCTTGACCGCAATAGAGTTTCCTCTATTATTTACATAGTGTATTTGTGTGTTAATTAGTAATGACTGAAGAAATTACATAGACACATTATATTTAACTAATGTCCAAAGTTTACATTAGGGTTCACTCTCTGTTGTGGATCTTTTCTATGGGTTTTAACAAATATATAATGTTGCCATATCATTACTATATCATACAAGAGAGTTTTGTTGTCCTAAAAATTCCCAATTTTCTATCTATTCATTGTCTATCCCTCCTTTCCACTGAAACCCTAGCTACCACTGATCCTTTTACTGAATTTTTCCACAGTGTCATATTTGGAATCACATAGTATGTTGTCTTTTCAAATCAGTTTCTTTGATTTAGCAATATGCCTTTAAAGTTCCTCAACATATTTTTTTAATGAAAGTATAGTTGATTTCTGTTGATGGGTGGGGCTGTGTTCCCTCCCTGTTGTTTGACCTGACTCGTTTGAAAAGACCCTGATGCTGGGAAAGATTGAAGGCAGGGGGAGAAGGGGATGACAGAGGATGAAATGGTTGGGTGGCATTACTGACTAGATGGACATGAGTTTGAGCAGGCTCCGGGAGTTGTTGGTGGACAGGGAAGACTGGCGTGCTGCAATGCATGGGGTCGAAAAGAGTCAGACATGAGTGAGCAACTGAGCTGAACTGAGCTGACAGTTGGTTTACAATATTATAATAGTTTTGGGTGTGTAACATAGTGATTCACTCTTTTTACAGATTATACTCCATTAAATTATAGATAATAGCTATAATTTCCTGTGTTACACAATATGTCCTTTTTGCTAATCTCATTTATACATAACAGTTAATATCTCTTAATCCTATACCCCTATTTTTTGTCCCTTCCCTGCCCCCTGTGATAGCCACTACTTTACTTTCTACATCTGTGAGTCAGTTTCTATTTTGCATATACATTCCCTTGTATTATTTTTTAGAGTCCGTATGTAAGCAATATCATATAATATTTGCATTTCTCTGTCTGGCTTACTTTACTTAGTATGATAATTTCTAGGTTCATCCATGTTCCTAAAAATGACGTTGTTTCATTCTTTTTTATGGCTGTGTAGTATTCCATTATATATATGTGTGTGTGTGTGCATATATGCATGTATATGTGTGTGTATATATATATATACACACCACATCTTCTTACCCATGCATCTGTCAATGCCTTCATGCCCTGGCAATTGTAAACAGCACTGCAATGAACACTGTGATACATGGACCTTTCTGAATTATAGTTTTCTTCAGATATATGACCAGAAGTGGGATTTCAAGATCATCACTTCAATTCAGCCACTCAGTTGTGTCCAACTCTTTGTGACCCCATGAACTGCAGCATGCCAAGCCTCACTGTCCATCACCAACTCGTGGAGTCCACCCAAACCAATGTCCATTGAGTCAGTGATGCCATTTAACCATCTCATCCTCTGTTGTCCCCTTTTCCTCCTGCCCTCAATCCTTCCCAGCATCAGGGTCTTTTCAAATGTGTCAGCTCTTCGCATCAGGTGGCCAAAGTATTGGACTTTCAGCTTCAACATCAGTCCTTCCAATGAACACCCAAGACTGATCTCCTTTAGGATGGACTGGTTGGATCTCCTTGCAGTCCAAGGGACTCTCAAGAGTCTTCTCCAACACCACAGTGAAAAAGCATCAATTCTTCAGTGCTCAGATTTCTTTATAGTCCAACTTTCACATCCATACACGACCACTGGAAAAACCATAGCCTTGACTACTAGGACCTTTGTTGACAAAGGAATGTCTCTGCTTTTCAATATGCTATTGAGGTTGGTCATAACTTTCCTTCAAAGGAGGAAGCGTCTTTTAATTTCATGGCTGCAATCACCATCTCCAGTGATTTTGGAGCCCAGAAACATAAAGTCAGCCACTGGTTCCCCATCTATTTGCCATGAAGTGATGGGGCCAGATGCCATGATCTTAGTTTTCTGAATGTTGAGCTTTAAGACAACTTTTTCACTCGCCTCTTTCACTTTCATCAAGAGGCTCTTTAGTTCTTCTTCACTTTCTGCCACAAGGGTGGTGTCATCTGCATATCTGAGGCTATTGATATTTCTCCCGGCAATCTTGATTCCAGCTTGTGCTTCCTCGAGCCCAGCGTTTCTCATGATGTACTCTGCATATAAGTTAAATAAGCAGAGTGACAGTATACAGCCTTGACATACTCCTTTTCCTATTTGGAACCAGTCTGTTGTTCCATGTCCAGTTCTAACTGGTGCTTTCTAACCTGCATACAGGTTTCTAAAGAGATAGGTCAGGTGGTCTGGTATTCCCATCTCTTTCAGAATTTTCCATAGTTTATTGTGATCCACACAGTCAAAGACTTTGGCACAGTCAATAAAACAGAAATAGATGTTTTTCTGGAACACTCTTGCTTTTTCAATGATCCAGTGGATGTTGGCAATTTGATTTCTGGTTCCTCTGCCTTTTCTAAAACCAGCTTGAACATCAGGAAGTTCATGGTTCACACACTGCTGAAACCTGGCTTGGAGAATTAGGCCAACTCTATTTTTAACTTTTTTGGAAACTCCACAGTGTTGTTCCTAATGGCTACACAAATTTACACTCCCAACAACAGTGTACAAGGGTTCCCTTTTCTCTGCACCCCCTCCAATATGTGCTATTTGTGGACTTTTTTTTACAATAACCATCTGACAGGTGTGAAGTGATTTTATTTGCATTTCTCTAATAATTAGCACTGTTGAGCATCATTTCATGTGCCTGTTGGCCATCTGTAAGTCTTCTTTGGAAAAATGTCTATTAGGGTGTTCTGTCCATTAAAAAAATTTTTTTTAACTCAGTTGTATGTAAAGTTCTGCCATGTTTTTTCATTGTTTAACATCTCATTTCTTTATATTGCTATATAATATTCCATAGTCTGGATGCATAATAGTTTGTTTATCCATTCATCTAGTGAAGGACACCTCACTGGCTTCCAAGTTTTGGTCGTTGTAAATAAATCTGCTATAAACATTCATGTGCAGGGTTTTGTGTGGACATATGTTTTCAAATCATTTAGGTAAATGCCAAGGAGCATGGTTGCTGGATCATAAGGCAAGAGATTATTTCATTTGCCAGAAACTGCCAAACTGTCTTCCAAAGTGGCTGTACCATTTCGCATTCCCACCAGCAACAGATGAAAGTTTCTATTGCTCTGCATCCTAGCCAGCATTTGGTGTTATTGATGTTTTGAATTTTAGCCATTCTGCTGATGTGTAGTAGCATCGCATTGTTGTTTTAATTTGCAATTCCCTAATGACATACGATATTGAAAATCTTTTCGTATGCTTATTTGCCATCTGTATATCTTCTTTGTTGAAGAACACATTTTTAATGAATACTCACTGTTTACTACTCACTGAATTATATGCCAGGAACATTTGTTAATATTTCACAGAGGAAAATAGATACTGAATTTACTACATAGTTGTTGCTAAAAAAAAAAAAGAAAAAGTCAATTTACTTTCTGAGGGAAGTGGCAATTTACCCAATGGCAGAAGCTATCTTTTTCATAGAAAATTCACCACAGAGACACTGTTCTCATAAGAACAGGATATAATACATAAAATCCTATGTTTCTTTGCCTTCTAAATGGTTTATCACACTCAGAAAAATGTGAGTATGCTACATAATTGTTAGAAGCTGGTATATCCAATACAGGTATATCATATGATACACAAATTTCATTTTTGGAAAACACCTAACAAAAAACATACATTTGTACATGAAAGGCATGTAAAATAAAGTTTATAATAGCATTAGTAATAACATTAAAAATCACCCCAAACTGGGAACATGTAAAGTCTCTGACCAGGAGATTGCATAAATAATTTCTGATACATGTGTTCACATGGTGAAATACAAAAAAATGAAAGTCAATGAATGAATTATTGCTAAAGCAGCAGCCTGAATGACTCACAAACATAATGTTAAAATATAAAAGTGAAATTGCAAACTTTGATTTACATGAATTTCAAAAACAGAAACAGGTCTAGTGCTGGAAGTCAGAATAACGGTTTCTTTGGTACTTGCAGACCTATGGGGGACTGGACATGAGCCTGGGTTGAGTCATGGGAGAGGCTTGAGCAGTGAGAGTAATGTGCTGCTTCTTCATAGGCAACTCTTTACAAGATTATGTTTACTTTGTTAAAAATCTTTGGGCTCCACACTGTGATTTGGGCATTTTTCTAAAGATTTATATCTCAATAAAATGTTTACTTCAAAAAGCAGAAGTAAAAACATAGGCAAAACACTCTCTGACATAAACCAAAGCAGGAGCTTCTGTGACCCACCTCCCAGAGTATTGTAAATAAAAGCACAAATAAACAAATGGGACCTAATTAAAATTAAAAGCTTCTGCAAAACAAAGGAAACTAAAAGCAAGATGAAGAGACAGCTGTCAGAATGGGAGAAAATAATAGCAAATGAAGCAATGGACAAACAATTAATCTCAAAAATATACAAGCAACTCCTGCAACTCAATTCCAGAAAAATAAAAGACCCAGTCAAGAAGTGGGCCAAAGAACTAAACAGACATTTCTCAAAGAAGACATACAAATGGCTAACAAACACATGAAAAGATGCTCATCATCACTCATTATCAGAGAAATGCAAATCAAAACCATAATGAGGTATCATTTCACACCAGTCAGAATGGCTGCCATCCAAGCAATAAATGCTGGAAGGATGTGGAGAAAAGGGAACCCTATTACACTGTTGGTGGGCATGCAAACTAGTACAGCCACTATGGAGAACAGTGTGGAGATGCCTTAAAAAACTGGAAATAGAACTGCCATATGACTTAGCAATCCCACTTCTGGGATTTCCACCAAGGAAACCAGAATTGAAAGAGACACGTGTACCCCAATGTTCACCGCAGCACTGTTTACAATAGCCAGGATATGGAGGCAACCTAGATGTCCATCAGCAGATGAATGGATAAGGAAGCTGTGGTACATATACACAATGGAATATTTCTCAGCCATTTAACAGAATACATTTGAATCAGTTCTAATGAGGTGGATAAAACTGGAGCCTATTATACAGAGCGAAGTAAGCCAGAAGGAAAAACAACAATACAGTATACTAATGCATATATATGGAATTTAGAAAGATGGTAAGGACAACCCAGTATGCAAGATAGCAAAAGAGACACAGATGTATAGAACAGTCTTTTGGACTCTATGGGAGAACGGCATTGAGGAATGTAAATTATCATATGCGAAATGAATCGCCAGCCCTGGTTTGATGCATGATACAGGGTGCTCAGGGCTGGTGCACCAGGAAGACCCAGAGGGATGGAATCGGAAGGGAGGTGGGAGGGGGATTCTGGGAAGGGGAATACATGTACACCCATAGTGGATTCATGTCAGTGTATGGTAAAACCAACACAATATCGTAAAGTAAAAAAAAATAGAAGTTTTCCATCTTTAGTTTTTTACTCTGTTTAATGAAAAATCTACACATTAAATAAAAATAAACCTACCTGTGTAGCTTTTACTTGTTAATAAAATGGTGAAAAAGGAGTAAAACCTTAATCTAGATTTTTTTGTATACCATTCTACCAGAAAAAAAAAATTGAAACTAAATGTGGAAAATATACAAGCATAAACATGCATATTTGCATTCTACATAATTTTATATGTATGTTAAATAGTAACTATTTTAATCTCTATTTAATTAACTTTTACATTCATTTAATCATCCTTTTGGATCCTAATATATCTATACAAATACTCTCCCTTTTCCCTTTCTTTCTCTCTCTCTCTCCCTCATATATACACACTTTATCAGTTTGTCACCAAGTCCCAATGATATCAAGGTTGTATAAATAAATAATTTGCATCATGGGAGGAATATTATAGAGAAAGATTCCTTAAGGATATAATTATGTGTTTGTCTTAGCCACATTCTGAAAAGTGAATGACTAACCATATTGAAATCAATGAAAGATGTTGGATTATATAGTGTACAAATACATAAAACATGGTTATATAATTCTCCAACACGGATTTCTTACACAGTACCTTCAGTTTGGGGATCAGTAGATGTAAGTCATTTCACGTTTTGGTAACATTGAAATCTGAATATGTTCTCCTTTTGTAAATATTTTGAGTAATTGTTTAACAATTTTAATATTCTTTTTATTTTACCAGCATACTGATAACTTCATTTATAAATACTCTCTTCCCTTCAGCTATTACCTAGTTCCTCTCTAGTTCCTTTTATCATTAAACTAAGAAAGAATGTATTTCCGAGCTTCTAAAGATGGGATAACAGTTCTGTAGGCAAACTTTTTTTATTTTTTAAAGAGGAAAAAGCAGAAGGCAGGTAGAAACCTGGATAAGAAGGTGAGCTCTAAGACCAGCGGGTGGTAGTTTGACTAAATGTTTTGTCAAAGAACTAAATTGTGCTTTGTTATTATGCTTTGTCAAGAACTAAGTTGAATGAAATTGGAATGAATAGGTCAATAATGAGTTCACTCACTCAGTTGTCTTCAACACTTTGTGAACCCATGGACTGCAGCATGCCAAGCTTTCCTGTCCCCATTATCAACTCTCAGAGCTTGCTCAAACTCATCTCCATACCAGGCTTTCCTGTCCCCATCATCAACTTCCGGAGCTTGCTCAAACTCATGTCCATTGAGTCAGTAATATCATCCAACCAACTCTTCCTCTGTCGTCCCCTTCTCCTCCTGCCATAAATCTTTCCCAGCATCAGGGACTTTTCCAATGTGTCAGTTCTTTGCATCAGCTGGCCAGAGTATTGGAGTTTCAGCTTCAGCATCAGTCCTTCCAATGAATATTCAGGACTGATTTCCTTTAGAATTGACTGGTTGGACCTCCTTGCAGTCCAAGGGACTCTCAAGAGTCTTCTCCAATACCACAGTTCAAAGGCATCAATTTTTTGGTGCTCATCTTTCTTTATACTAAAAATCTCATATTCATACGTGACTACTAGAGAAACCATAGCAATGACTAGACAGATCTTTGCCAGCAAAGTAATTCTCTGCTTTTTAATATGCTGTCTAGGTTTGTCATAACTATTCTTCCAAGGAGCAAATGTCTTTTTGTTTCATGCCTGCAGTCACCATTTGCAGTGATTTTGGAGACAAGAAAATAAAGTCTGACACTGTTTCCATTGTTTCCCCATCTATTTGCCATGGAGTGACGAGACTGGATGCTCATGAAATTAGTGTTTTAAATGTTGAGTTTTAAGCCAGCTTTCTCACTCTCCTCTTTCACTTTCATCAAGAGGCTCTTTAGTTCCTCTTCACTTTCTGCCATAAGGGTGGTTTCATTTGCATATCTTCTCCTGGCAATCTTGATTCCATGTTTCATCCAGTCCAGCACTTCACATGATGTACTCTGCTTTGAAGTTAAATAAGCAGGGTGACATTATACAGTCCTGAAGACTCTTTTCCAACTTTGGAACCAGTTTGTTGTTCCATATCCATTTCTGTTGCTTCTTGACCTACAACAGGTCTCAGGAGGCAGGTAAGGTGTCTGGCATTCCCATCTCGTCAAGAAATGTCTACAGTATGTGGTGATACACATACTCAAAGGCTTTGGTGTAGTTAATAAAGCAGAAGTAGATGTTTTTCTGGAACTTTCTTGCTTTTTCAATGATCCAGTGGATGTTGGAAACTTGATCTCTGGTTCCTCTGTCTTTTCTAAATCAAGATTGAACATCTGGAAGTTCTCAGTTCTTGTACTGTTGAAGCCTGGCTTGGAAAATTTTGAGCATTACTTTGCTAGTGTGTGAGATGAGCCCAATTCTATGGTAGTTTGAACATTCTCTAGCAATGCCTTTCTTTGGGATTGGAATGAAAACTGACATTTTTCAGTCCTGTGGCCATTGCTGAGTTTTCCAAATTTGCTGGCATATTGAGTGCAGCACTTTCACAGCATCATCTTTTAGGATTTTAAATAGCTCAACTTGAAATCTATCACCTCCACCAGCTTTGTTGATAGTGATGCTTCCTAAGGCCCAGTTGACTTCACACTCCAGGATGTCTAGCTCTAGGTGAGTGATCACACTATCATGGTTATCTGGGTTGTGAAGATCTTTTTTGTATAGTTCTGTGTATTCTTGCCACCCCTTTTTAAAATCTTCTGCTTCTGTTGGGTCCATACCCTTTCTGTCCTTTATTATGTCCATCTTTGTATGAAATGTTCCCTTTGTATCTCTAATTTTCTTGAAGAGACCTCTCGTCTTTCCCATTCTATTGATTTCCTCTATTTCTTTGCATTGATCACTGAGGAAGGCTTTCTTATCTCTACTTGCTATTCTTTTGAACTCTGTATTCAAATGGGTATATCTTTCCTTTTCTCTTTTGCCTTTAGCTTCTCTTCTTTTCTCAGCTATTTGTAAGGGCTCCTCAGACAGCCATTTTGCCTTTTTGCTTTTCTCTTTCTTGGGGATGGTCTTGATCACGGCCTCCTGTACAACGTCACAACCCTCTGTCCATAGTTCTTCAGGCACTCTATTAGGTCTAATCCCTTGAATCTACTTGTCACTTATACCATATAATTATAAGAGATTTGATTTAGATCATACCTGAATGGTCTAGTGGTTTTCCCTACTTTCTTCAATTTAAGTCTGAATTTGGCAATAAGGAGTTCATGATCTGAGCCTCAGTCAGCTCCCAGTCATGCTTTTGCTGACTGTGTAGAGCTTCTCCATCATTGGCTGCAAATAATATAATCTGATTTCAGTGTTGACCATCTGGTGATGTCCATGCGTAGAAACTTCTCTTGTATTATTGGAAGAGGCTGTTTGCTATGACTATTATATTCTCTTGGCAAAACTGTCTTAACCTTTGCCCTGCTTCATTTTGTCCTCCAAGGTCAAATTCGCCTGTTGCTCCAGGTATCTCTTGACTTCCTACTTTTTCGTTCCTGTCCTCAATGATGAAAAGGTCATCTTTTTTGAGTTTTAGTTCTAGGTCTTGTGGGTCTTCATAGAACCATTCAATTTCATTTCTACAGCATTACTGGATTGGGCCTAGACTTGGATTACTGTAATATTGAGTGGTTTGCCTTGGAAATGAACAGTGATCATTCTGTCATTTTTGAGATTGCCCCCAAATACTCCTTTCTGCCTCTTTTGTTGACTATGAGGGCTACTCCATTTCTTCTAAGGGATTCTTGCCCACAGTAGTAGCTATAATGGTCATCTGAGTTAAATTCACCTATTCCAGCCCATTTTAGTTCACTGATTCCTAAAATGTCGATGTTGACTCTTGCCATCTCCTGTTTGACCACTTCCATTTTACCTTGATTCATGCACCTAACATTCCAGGTTCCTATGTAATATTGCTCTTTACAGCATTGGACTTTAATTCCATCACCAGTCACATCCAGTACTGGGCCTTGTTTTCATCTTTAGCTCCATCTCTTCATTATTTCTGGTGTTATTTCTCCACTTTTCTCCAGTTGCATATTGGGAACCTACTGACCTGGAGAGTTCATCTTTCAGTGTCCCATCTTTTTGCCTTTTCCTACTGTTCATGGGGCTAGAATACTGAAGTGGTTTACCATTCCCATGTCCAGTGAACCGCATTTTGTCAGAACTCTCCACCATTACCTGTCTGTCTTGGGTGACCCTACATGGCAATATTCATAGTTTCATTGAGTTAGACAAGGCTGTGGTCCATGTGATCAGTTTGATTAGTTTTCTGTGATTGTGGTTTTCATTCTGTCAGCCCTCTGAGGGATAAGGACAAGAGGTTGATGGAAGCTTTCTGAAGGGAGAAACTGACTGAGGGGGAAACTGGGTCTTGTTCTGATGGGCAGGGCCATGCTCAGTAAATCTTTAATCCAATTTTCTGTTGATGGGTGGGGCTGTGTTCCCTCCCTGTTGTATGACCTGAGACCAAACTATGGTGGAGATAATGGAGATAATAGTGATCTCCTTCAAAAGGTCCCATGCCCACTCAGTGCCCCTGACCCTGCAGCAGGCCACTACTGACCCATGCCTTCACTGGAGACTCCTGGATACTCACAGGCAAGACTGGTCTGTCTCTTGTGGGGTCACTGCTCCTTTCTTGTGGGTCCTGGTGCACACAAGGTTTTGTTTATGCCCTTCAAGAGTCTGTTTCCCCAGTTCTGTGTAAGTTCTGTAATCAAATACCATTGGCCTCCAAAGTCAAATTCTCTGGGGGTTCTCAGTCCCTTTGCCAGATCCCCAGATTGGGAACCTGGGCTTCCCAGGTGGGCCTAGTGGGGGAAGAAAAAAAAAACTGCCTGCCGATGCAGGAGACACTGCAAATGCTAGTTTGATCCCTTGGTCAGGAAGATTTCCTGAAGTAGGAAATGGCACCCCACTCCAGCACTCTTGCCTCGAAAATCCCATGGGCAGAGGAGCCTGGTGGGCTACAGTCCATGGAGCCACAAAGAGTTGGACACAACTGAGCACAAGATCTAGAAAATCGTGTTTGATTTGCTCAAGTAACAAACACAAACGCATTCAGTTATATTAAAACGGACTTCCTTTGTGGCTCAGCTGTTAAAGAATCTGCCTGCACTACAGGAGACCTGAGTTTGATCCCTGGGTTGGAACGATCCCCCTGGGGAAGGGAAAGGCTCCCTACTCCAATGTTCTTGCCTAGAGAACTCCATGGACTACATAATCCATGGGGTTGCAAAGTGTTGGACACGACTGAGTGACTTTCACTTTCAGGTCAACAATAGTAGCAGAAAAAAAAGAAAAGAATTTTTGTTGTTGTGGTTAATCTGACAGTAATTAGTCATCAGGTATCCCCCAGTCAAGTGATTATTCAAAAATTTTCTAAAAGTGAGGGAGGGCTTCAAGTTACTTTTCCAAGGAAGCATATTGACCAATTTGGTCATTCTGTTTCCAGGTTTGCTCAGATTAGCATTTCACTGGCAAATATTAGTGATGCACAAAAAATGATTGATAATTATTAATGGAATGAGCAATGGTTGGTAATATAAACACTAGGAACAAACATCTTATAATTCTCATTTCAAAGCAATGGTCTTTCAAATGTTTTATAATTGAATTTTTAAAATATTATTAATAAGATTTAAATTATAGTCATGATATTTCAAATATATTGAATATAAAAACCAAAACCTCAAAAACATATGTAATCAAGTCACACCATATACTTGTTCAATTCTAAGAGCAATTTGTTAAAACAAGAAAGTAGGAAATATTTTTAAAAATTTCTCCTGTGTATAGTTTAAATTGAAGCTCTGGCTTTCTAAATTCACTAAATATGGCAATCTGATGTGCACATTTTCTTTGTGCATCGAATCTACTGCTTTCCAGGCTTTTAGAAATGCATGGTTACCCACTAATCCAGCTTCAATAAGTGATTCCCTAGAGCTTTGCTTAGCATTAGGATATTCCAAATCTTCCTAAAACAAGCAAGCAGGCATCCATGCATGTGTGTGCAGAGAGACGCATATTTCTCCACAGCTATGTATTTTTAAAAGATGCAACAGTTTGGATGTGTAGGACACTTACTACAGTAGGAATACCATCATTCTTATTAAACAGTGGTATTTTGATGTTTAAATGAGGGATGATGCCCAAATTTTACCATATGTTGAGGTAGCTTGTAAACATTTTCACATGCAAGGTGTCATTTAACAATTCTAGGAGGTAGCTACCATTTTCATAGACAAGGAAGTTGTAGTATAGCAATGTTCAGTGCCATCTCAATGCACACAGCTGATAAAGCCCTTTGTTGTTGTTGCTTAGTCAGACAAACCTGACTCTTTGCTACTCCATGGACCATAGCCCACTGGGCTCCTCTGTCCATGGGAAGAGTATGGAATTGGTTGCCATTTCCTTCTCCAAAAGCCCTTTTTACATACAGATTTCAGTTCAGTTCAGTCCAGGCGCTCATTCAGGTCTGACTCTTTGCAACTCCGTGGACTGTAGCACACCGGGCTTCCCTGGCCTTCATCAATGCCCAGAACTTGCTCAAACTAATGTACATCGAGTGGGTGGCACCATTCAACCATCTCATCCTGTGTCGTCCTTGTCTCCTCCTTTCTTCAATCTTTCCCAGCATCAAGGTCTTTGCCAATGAGTCAGTTTTTCGCATCAGGTGGCGAAAGTATTGGAGCTTCAGCTTTAGCATTAGTCCTTCCAATAAATATTAAGGACTGATATCCTTTAGGATTGACTGGTTTGATCTCCTTGCAGTCCAAGGAATGCTCAAGAGTCTTCTCCAACACCATATTTCAAAAGCAATGATTTTTTGGCTCTCAGCTTTCTTTATGGTCCAACTCTCAATCCATATATGACTACTGAAAAAACCATAGCTTTGACTAAAAAGAAGTTTGTCAGTGAAGTAATTCTCTGCTTTTTAATATACTGTCTAGAGTGGTCATAGCTTTTCTTCCAAGGAGCAAGCATTTTTTAATTTCATGGCTGCAGTCACCATCTACAGTGATTTTGGAGCCAAGAAAATAAAATGTCTCACTGTCTCCCTGCGGGGAGCCGGGATGTTTTCCATCCCCCAATCGGCCCTAAGAGAGGACCTGAAAAACCTCTCTTTGTCCCGCCACCCTGACGCCTTTTCATTGACTAAGATCAAGCGCCGTGACGGGAAAAACAGCCTGATGACCTTTTTCCCATTTACTCTGTTTTCTTGGACGCCTGACGTATGTGGGTCTGTTTTTCCCCTGCTTAATAATGTGCTGACCATATCAAAGGCATTCTTAAAGTTTATCGTTAACTGCTCCCTCAAGCTTGCTAGTAACTAGAAAAATGTATATATACTGTTAATCAGCTATAATAAAGTGGCAGTAGTGAGAAGCTCTTTGGAGTTTCCCTCTGCTCCTCTCAACCCCATCTTTTAAGTGTCTTCATTTTTCTCAGGTGCTTGGTCGCTGTGTTCTCGACCGTGCGATTTTGCCGGCTGGTTCCGGCATCTCCCATTGTCTTTCCACCTATTTACAATGAAGTGATGACACCAGATGCCACGATCTTCCTTTTTTGAATGTTGAGTTTTAGCCCAGCTTTTTCACTCTCCTCTTTGACTTTCATCAAGAG
Organism: Antilocapra americana; assembly: GCA_007570785.1. Lineage (NCBI taxonomy): Eukaryota > Metazoa > Chordata > Mammalia > Artiodactyla > Antilocapridae > Antilocapra > Antilocapra americana. Next base: position 14,249,159 of record ML661896.1, read on the forward strand.
GCTCTTTAGTTCCTTTTCATTTTCTGCCATAATGGAGGTTTCATTTGCATATCTGAGGTTATTGATACTTCTCCCTGCAATCTTGATTCCAGTTTGTGCTTCATCCAGCTAGACATTTCACATGATGTATTCTGCATTGAAGTTAAATAAGCAGGGTGACAATACACATTCTTGAAGTACTCTTTCCCCAATTTGGAACTAGTTTGTTGTTCTATGTTTGGTTCTAACCTTTGCTTCTTGAGCTACAACAGGTTTCAAAGGAGGCAAGTAAGGTGGTCTGGTACTCCCATCTCTTCAAGAATTGTCTACAGTTTGTTGTGATCCACACAGTCAAAGGCTTTGATGTAGTCAATAAACTAGATGATTTTCTGGAACTCTCTTACTTTTTCAATGATCCAACAGATATTGGCAGTTTGATCTCTGGTTCCTCTGCCTTTTCTAAGTCCAGCTTGAACATCTGGAAGTTCACAGTTCACTCACTGTTGAAGCCTGGCTTGGAGAATTTTGAGTATTTCTTTGCTAGCATGTGGGATGAGTGCAATTGTGCAGTAGTTTGAACATTCTTTGGCATTGCCTTTCTTTGAGATTGGAATAAAAGCTGACCTCTTCCAGTCCTGTGGCCACTGCTGAGTTTTCCAAATTTGCTAGCATATTGAGTTCAGCACTAACACCACATCATCTTTTAGGATTTGAAATAGCTCAACTGAAATTCCATCACCTCCACTAGCTTTGTTCATAGTGATGCTTCCTAAGGCCCACATGACTTTGCACTCCAGCATGTCTGCCTCTAGGTGTGTGATCACACCATCATGGTTATCTGGGTCATTAAGATCTTTTTTGCATAGTTCTGTGTATTCTTGTTAGCTCTTCTTAGTATCGTCTTCTTTTGTTAGGGTCATACTATTTCTCCCCATTACTGTGCCCATCTTTGCATGAAATGTTCCCTTGGTATCTCTAATTTTCTTGAAGAGATCTCTAGTCTTTGCCATTCTATTGTTTTCCTCTATTTCTCTGCATTGATCACTGAGGAAACTTCCTTATTTCTCCTTGCTATGCTTTGGAAATCTGCATTCAGACAGGTATATACTTCTTTTTCTCATTTGCCTTTAGCTTCTCTTCCTTTCTCAGCTATTTGTAAGATTGTCCTCAGACAACCATGTTGCATTTTGCATTTCTTTTTTTGGGGGGGGATAGTCTTGATCACTTCCTCCTGTATAATGTCATGAACCTCCATCCATAGTTTTTCAGACATTCTATCAGATTTAATCCCTTGATCAGTTTGTTATTTCCATTGTTTAATCGTAAGGGATTTTATTTAGGTCACACCTGAATGGTCTTGTGGTTTTCCCTACTTTTTTCAAGTTACATCTGAATGTGGCAATAAAGAGTTCATGATGTGAGCCACAGTCATCTCCTAGTCTTGTTTTTGCTGACTGTATCAAGCTTCTCCATCTTCAGCTGCAAAGAATATAATCAGTCTGATTTTGGTGTTGACCATCTGGTGAAGTCCACCTGTAGAGTCTTCTCTTGTGTTGTTGAAAGAGAGTGTTTGATAGGACTTACAGGTTATTTAATAAACGCTTGTGAAATAAATGATGACAAAAAAAAAAAAGAAGAGAGAGAGGGAGGGAAGGGAAAGAAGAAAGGAAGGAAGGGGAAGAAATACAGGGGAGGCACTGGCAAGGAGAGAGAGAGAAAAGGGTGGGGGAAGAAGGAAGGCGCATGTATATTTGAACTGCAGATCTGCTCACAGTGTTAAAAGAATAGCTTCCTTGAGCACTTAGTACCTACTTAAAGTGTTTCAGACCAATTCAGTATTCTGTCAAATTCCATTAAAGTGGCATTTTATTTCGTTCTGCTTTCATTTGGTTTTCTTTTATCTCAATGGTGCAAATACTCTGACATTTTATATTCTCAGCTCCTCTTCTTACATGTTTTGCTTAAGCTAGATACCAAAAAAATTACTGAAGAATATGTCTGGAAGACCAACCTGAGAAACTCATTTTGAGAAGAGCACTGGGGTAGGACTGAATCAAATTGTGCCATGGAGAGTCAAAGAGTCAAATATCCCTACAAGCACAACAGACCAAGTACTTATGATCCAGCAATCCAAATGTACTGAAAACAGAAAAATGCCAGGTTGAATCTATCTATCTATCTATATATAGAAGATAGACTTTGTATAAAAGTTGCTTCATATACAGCCAAATATATTATCCAGTTGAAAAAGTTAGGCTCAACAAAACACCAGAAAAGACACTGAAAGAAACAATTTTGTTCAAGCAAGTGAACAGACTGGATGATATATGAGGTCCCAGATCCTCCATCTCTGCCATCTGTTTTATGAGTCACTTCACTTTTTTCCCAATAGCTCAAGAAAATGAATATAGTAATCATTCTGTCCCTTATTTTAACAATGCAATTCATAGAGGAAAACTTACAACTAAGGACTTAGAAGGAAATACACTTTCAATATTTTTGAGGAAAAACTATGTTGTTTATTCTCCTTCAATTTTCTTCTTTTGCACTTTTATATTTTTCATAAATTAGACTTGTTGTTTAGTTACCAAGTCCTATCATACTCTTTTGTCACACCATGGACTGCATCCCACCAGGCCCCTCTTGCCATGGGATTAAACAGGCAAAAATACTGGAGTGGGTTGCCCTTTCCTTCTCCAGGGGATCCTCCCAACCCAGTGATTGAACCCTCGTCTCCTGCATTGCCGGTGAATTCTTTACCTCTGAGCCACCAGGGCAGCCCCTCTCTTAGGCTAGAGCAGTATTTTTCAAACTTCAGCATATGGCAGAATCACCTGGAAGGCTTGTATAAACACAAATTCTTGGGATACATCCTTAAAGTTTCTGGTTGAGTAAGGCTAAGATGGGGTCCCAGAATTTGCATTTCCAACAGTTTTCCAAGTGATGCTAATGCTGATGACTCCATTAAGACTTTGATAACCACTAAGCCAGAAGTGCCTTGAGAGCAAAAACTTTATCTTATTCTATGGAAATAAAAGATTTTCTACTGAAAGAGATTCCTTAATGTTGACCAAATAAATAGCTAGATCCATTTCCAAGAATCCTGAACAGAATAAAGACATCATCTTTAGTTCAACACTGAACATTACATTATTGATCAACTTGTATCAAAATAAACAAAGTCAACTTTGGATGGATAAGTAAATTACATATTAATATTAGTATATAAAAAGTAAGAAGAACATCTCTCCCCTATTGGCAGGGAGATGGTACTTGGGAAGAAGGAGTAGGTTATGATTTTGGAGTTAGCAACCATATGATAAATCCATAGAATGAAATTTTATTTTTTACTGAATATCTATGAAGAAAGTATACTACCTTACTACAAAGAAACATAAAGTTAGGGGAAAGGATTTAAAAATAAATTGGATAGGTAAAAGAAAAATAAGTGGAACAGTTCCAAGAAGGAAAATTTTGATAGTGAGAAAATAATAAATTAAATGAAAACTGCTAGTTGGAATGCAGAACATGCTGGATTATTTAACACGAGTTGGCTAATAGAATAACAAAGCCATTGTGTAGTTATTTGACCATCAGCATGCCTAAGGTTCTCATTATGAATATAATTAAATAGTTAGGCAATAAATTGTTAAACCTGAACATGTCCACATGCATTAGGCTCCAGAATTCCAGGCTCCATGCGCTTGCTTCATTGGAAAGACTGATGTTAAAGAAGTTAAAATCCTTTGGCCACCTGATGCAAAGAGCCAACTCATTGGAAAAGACCCTGATGCTGGGGAAGATTGAGAGCAGGAGGAGAAGGGAGTGGCAGAGGATGAGATGGTTGGATGGCATGACTGACTCAGTGAATGTGAGTTTGAGCAAACCTCGGGATTTAACAAATGACAAGGAAGTCTGACATACTTCAGTCCGTGGGTTTGCAAAGAATTGGCCATGACTTAGCAACTAGACAACAAATGTGCTTGTTTATTCAATAAGAAGAAAAGTAGAAGATGACATCCTTGTAAATGTATTTAAGAAAGAGAAGCAAAGGTACATCAATTATGAAACTTTATGATACAAAAAGTCATTGTACTAAAAATAGAAAACAAAATAAAACAAAAATACAATCAGATACAGAGAACAAGCTGATGTTTACTAAATGGGAGGGTGGTAGGGAGAAGAAAGAAATAAGTAAAGATAATTAAGACAAATAAGACATGGAGATATAATGTACCCATAGGTAATAAAGTCAACAAGATTGTAACGACTTTGTATGGTGACAGATAGTAGTGGTCTTACTGTGGTGATCATTACATGATATATAAAAATACCAAATGTCTATACTGGACACCTAAAATTAATATAATGTTGTATGCTAATTATAACTCAATAAAAATAACAACATCTATAAAACACATTAAAAATAAATCCTTATACATTCACTAACTAATTACAAAAAGGGAAGCAGAACAACTACTTAAAGAGAAATGCCTCTTCAGTCAGAAAGAGTCCTATGCCTGAGAAAAGCTGGAAAGTAAAAGAGCTTGAGATCTGTGTGAGCAAAGATTTAATGGGAAGATTTAAGTATCTTTTTATCTTTAAGCAAAGATTTAAGTATCTTTCCCAAGATACTTGCCAATTCTGGATGCAGTGTTCACTATAGAATAGACTATCAATAAATACAGTATTTCATATGGGAATCTGATGAAATATTATAATGCTATATCCTCTAAAAACTTCCTCTTGAAAATATTTAACCTGAATATAATCAATTATTTACATCCAGTTTTTGATTTACACAAAATCCAAGTGTAGAGGAACAAATTCAATAGCATCAGAGGAAACAATCTGAGAAATCTACAAGGCAGAACATTATAAAAGGCATCTGGTAGAATTTTGTCAAAAGTCAAAAAAATTCATTGTGCTGTGTGCTAACTAGCTTCAGTTGTGTCCAGCTCTTTGTGACCTCATGGACTGTGTAGCCCTCGCAGCTCCTCTGTCCCTGGGATTCTCCAGGCAAGAATTCTGGAATGGGTTACCTTTCCCTCCTTCAGGGGATCTTCCTGACCCAGAGATTGAACTCAGGTCTCCTGCATTGCAGGCAGATTCTTTACTATCTGAACTACCACAGAAAGTCATTAGAAGAAATAAAATGAAAAGAAACTTAAAAGAAATAATTAAATATAGCATGATATCCTCAATTTGATCTCATCTGACCCTTAATTTGATCTTTTCAAGAGGTTTTGCATGAAATGGAACATGTGGTATTTATTAGATGGTATTATTGGTAGGTGTGATAAAGGTATTGGGTAGCATTTACTTAGGTCCCACCAAAGTGTGAGTCTATCCCTGGCTCTCTCTTTTCTTCCATCAATTTGTATATTCCTATACCAGTTCTATTTTTTAAATACTGTTTTAGGTATTATAGTTATCAGAGTGACAAAAATCTAAAAACCCAGAATTGGCAAATGCATTGGAAGTTCTCATAGAGTACTGGCAGGAATATAGATTGATACAATCACTTTAATGAACAATTCAATATTAGCATGTATGAGGTTGTTCCTTTTTATAGCTGAGGAATATTCTGTAGTATAAATATGCCACCGATGCGTTAATGGATTTACTTTTGGATGTTTATTTGGCTTATTTCCAACTTTTAGCTATTATGAATAGATTTACTCTGAGAAAATACATATATACATAAAGGTATTTGGTGATATTTAGTATAAAGTTTTATTTATTAGTAATATCTTACTGAAGTACATAGAGATGAATATCATGATTTTTAAAATTTACTATAAAATTACTTCTGCAAAAAAAATTGATGAATCAGACATGCCAAATATTAACAGTTGCTAAATCAAGCAATGGGTGTATTGGTATTCATTATATAATTCTCTTTTTCTTAATGTTTGAAATTTTTATAATAAAAGGTAAAGTTATAAAGAAAAAATTATTGATCAAGTGGGAAAAGTGTTTTTTTCTAACCACAATCAATTCATGAACTGACATATATATCCAAACAGAAGTCTCAAAATTCCTGGTGTAAGGAACTATAAACACTTTCTCAAAATCATATCACCTTAATACATTAATTTCATTTTTCAGATTCATTCTAAGATGGTATTTTGTACAGCCATTATCCTCCAACTCAATAAAGTCTTATAAGAAAGAATCAAGTGAAAAAGGAAGCAACAAAGAAAGAAGTGAAGGATAAGAGAAGAAAGGAGGAAGGAATAGAGTGAGGAAGGGAGGGGGGAAGCAAAGAATATTTGATTGGATGTAGCTAAAATTTCCCATCGTTAAGATCTCTTCACAGGGAATGCATTTTCGAATTGCCCACTTAAGAGACATAAATATTTATCTGCTGGATTCTGTAGTCCCCTGTGTATTAAGGGTTGGCTGACAAGTTGTTAACTCCCATTCTTGCAAGCTCATGCCTGAGTTAGAATAGCTGCCTAGGTAACTGTGAGTGTTACAGCTTTGGCAATATGGGGGTCCAGAAAATGTGAGGCAGAAATCAAGAGAGATCCCAGTTCAGTGAGTGTAATGAAACTGACCTGAACCTGGAAATTGAGATCACTAATAGAACAACAGAGCAGAACGCATAAAGAGAATAGAGGTACTGAGTCATCTTTCCAGTTGTGGCAAAGAACTGAAGAAAGGGGGAAAGATGCTAAAATAAATCAAGTAAACCATTAACAAGTAGGACAAATGGTCTTTGGAGAAAGGTGAATAAATAGGACCAAGTGAACTCAACACATGCAAATTTCCCAGAAAGAAGATGAATGAAGCTCTCTGTCAGGGCATTCTCACTACTTCTTGTTCTTGTAAGGGTGTCTCTGTTCTTCAGCCTTCTAATAAAAGATCTCCATTCTGATTCTCCTATTCCTGTGGCACCGAGGGGTGAGGCTTTATGAAGAAAAGATATTATATCTATCAATGCCATTATCTGATACACACAGAGTCTATAGTAGTGAGGGTTCTAGATTTGCTGACCTAGTATATTTCCTCTGTGCATTGTCATCAGAAGAGCATGTCATCTCAGCCCTTCTAACTAGTGTGTGTGTGTGTGTGTGTGTGTGTGTGTGTGTGTGTGTGTGTGTGTGTGGTAGTCACTCAGTAGTGTCTGACTCTTTGCAATCCCATGGACTGTGGCCTACCAGACTCCTCTGTCCATGGAATTCTCCAGGCAAGAGTACTAAAGTGGATTGCCAGTCCCTTCTCCAGAGGATCTTTCCACCCAGGGATTGAACCTGGGTCTCCTGCATTGCAGGCAGATTCTTTATCATCTGAGCCACCAGGGAAGCCCTTTTAACTGGTCTCTTCCATCATTTTTTATTCTCTTTATGGCATCCAAGACTTTAGATCCATTATCCCTCATCATTTCATACTGTGAACCCAAGCGCTCCTGCTAATCCTGTCATTTTGCTTGCCCTTTATGAATGGTGTTCTTCCTAAGCCTTTGCTCTTTGGAGCCACATGTCCAGGGCCAGAAATAAGACTCCTTTGAATTTGCTTACACTATCTTAATTTGTGATAGCAACACCTTCTAGCAGTTTGAATAGGTTAACAACCAAGGTGTATCAACCATTTTGGCAGTCATGGCCTAAAGTATTTCCTAAGAAAAATATGTCAAAGTGTTTCATTCACCCATTTACATTCCTGAAAAATATTTCCAACTAATAGATAAATCGAGTCATATTTGATTTGCTTTTTACATCCCTCCCCTTCAAATCTTTACTTCAAGGTTACAAAGTATTTTTATAATTTGGAAAAATAAGATGTATAAAGTCCCAATAAGTTGCTGATGAAATCATGCCCCCCACTCCCTATATGCATTTTATTCAGCAAATAAAAAGTGAATTTGTAAATTGAGTTCACTGAAGCTTAAACCGGATTTAAGCTTGAAAAGCTCACAGCATTTGGTTTTGCTTATAAATAGTGCCTGACACTTCCCAAATTCAATTAGCTTCAATTCTTGCAAAGTCATATTCTAAGCAAAACTTGAATCTATAAGCCTATTTTAAAATGGCCTCAGTATATTTTAGTGTGTGAGATTTTAATTTTGCTTTGTGCTTTAAATTGTTACTGCATTTCAGGGAACAGATCAGTTCATTTTTTAAAATCACAAATATAGCATTATTGGAAATTTGGGAGACTGGAGATTTTTATTTAATCCTTTTCAGATTTTGCACTCTTTAATGATTTCATTTCAGTGCTGAAATCAGGGAAACTATGGTTAACTTTTTCTTGCCTTATACAAGCTAGAAGTGCCTGTCAAGTAGGCCTTACTTGTTATCTGAGAACTGTTTTTATGGAAAGATGTTCTCATTTTTTTTTTCTCTTAAAGACTCACAACAGGCATTTAGAATAAATATAGTAAGCAAACGTCATATCAACTAAAAATCCAGGTCAAGAGCTATTCTGTGTTTGTGAAATGTTACTTTTTAAATATCTATTTCCAAAATCAACCTTGGTCGCTAGGAGAGATACTGATTATAAGAAAAAGAAAAAGGAAAGCACAAAAAAAGAACTAAAAATCTTCTATCTTTTGTATAGGTGTACAGTAGAACATTTAGAAAAGAGAGATAGGCATGAAAATAAAATAGACAAAAAAATTCTATAATCTCAAAACTCAAAGATAACTTCTGTTAATGATTTTATAGATATTCTCAGTAATTCTTTCTTCTGTATGTAAATGAGATTTAAAAATATGAAAATTACTTAAAATGTGCCCAGCAGTGATAGTTGTCATTGCTGTTATGGCTATATTTAATCCACTCCATATTGGGTTAGTCATTCATATATTCATTCAGCACAGATCTTTTCAGCATCTACTATGCTTCTCCTGCTATTCTTGGAAAGGGGAAAAAGCAGTAGAGAAGGCAGGAAAAGCTATCTTTCTGGTGTCTACGTTCCAGTGGAAGGAGGCATAACAGGGTGCGTGTGGCTATGGGTGTGCAGCTGACAGACCGTTAGATTAGCCCTACCAGCTATGAAGAGATAAGTACTATGAAGCATATGAAGCAGTTTGAGAGAATAGAGAGGCAATAGATGGTGGGGAGGGGGTGCAATTGGAAATAAGTTGGAAGATGTCAAGTTTAAAGTGAAAGTTGTTCAGTTATATTTGACTCTTTGTGACCCCATGGAGTATACAGTCCATGGAATTCTCCAGGCCAGAATACTGGAGTGGGTAGCCTTTTCCTTCTCCAGGGGATCTTCCCAACCCAGGAATCAAACCCAGGTCTCCTGCATTGCAGGTGGGTTCTTTACCAGCTAAGGGGTCTATTATACCTCCAAATGTAAATACTTAATAGGAAGTTGGATGAGTTTGGAATTCAGTGGAGTCTTCAGAGTACAGATGTACAACTGATAAGAATTAAATGAAAATCAACTGGGTGAATATAGTAGAGAAAAAAAGAAGAGAAAAAAGGATTGAGGGCTAATCACTAGCAAACTACAATCCAGAGGTTGTATGTGTGAGAAAAAATCTTAAAAGAAGACTGAAAAAAAAAATCAGTGAGTGAGTTAAGAGTGAAACCATAGTTGGTGACCTAGAAGCCAAGAGAATGCAGTGCTCCATACAGAAAGTACTAATGAATTGGTTTAATGCCATAAAAATGTTAAGTAAAGTGAGACCTGATGTTAGGCAACTGGATTTAGCAACCTTGTGGTCATTGATAGGGTGACCATATGTCAAAGTTGCCTGAGACAGTCTCCCTTTATGCCTCAGTATAATAATCATTCCTGCTCCCTTTCACCCTCAAAGATGTCCAGACTTCAATACATGTGATGTGGTCAACCAAGCTACTGACAGCCTTATAAAAGTTGTTTTAAGGAATGGTGTGGCAAAAATATAATTAGAATGGAATCAAATGATAACAGAAAATGGGAACTAGAGAAGTGGGGGAGACTTCCTTTAGAAGGGTTTTGCTATCAAGTAGAGGAGAGAAACTGGCTGGTAGCTAGAAGCGACTGTGAGATCAATAGAGGATTATTTCACAGATGGTAGAAATGACAGCATTTTTTGCTAAGCTGATAGGAATGATCTGGTAGATATGGGGAAAGTATAGTGAAGAAAAGAAAGGAGAAATGTTGGAGTAACAGGTAAGAGGGGCTGTATCTGGTGCACAAATGGAGTGGTTGGCCTCAGATAGGAACACAGAACATTAATCCGTATCATCAGGAAGAAAATCAAAATATACAGATGCTAGTAGGCAGAGATGATGAGGTGGACACTAGTCAAAGATTTATTCTGGTTAAGCTTTTTGCAACTTTCTCCTCTTGAGCCATGAGGTGAGCCTGAGCAAGGTATGGGGAATGCTTGAGAAGACGGAAAATAAACATGAAGCCACCATCCAGGATAGCAGAGAGACAATGACTAGGGAAATTGGGAAAGGACTCTACTCAGTAATAACATTCTTTTAAGACCATGAATTTAAAAGAAAACAATATTAGCATTGTTTTGTAGGTTTTGCTTTTCCAGAATGTTGCAGTTGGACTTAACAAGAATTGAATACCTGCTAAACATATACAATGAAAGGAAAATGGGAAAGAAATTAAAGTTGCATGCAGGAAAGTGATTATAATGAAGAGTTACATATTTTAAGTCATGCAAGCAAAGAATTCAATGGATAACCACAACTGTACCTTGTGTGGCCACAAAAATTGATGAAATGAGGAAAAAATAAATGAGCTTAAAAAATTAGAGGTATCAGGCAGAGAGTAAGGTGATTAAAATTAAGAATATCAGAAGTTGTATCACAAGTTATATACTGTCTAAACTATGACCATAGGAAAGGAGTAGCATTGGAGTGAATTAGGAGATAAAATCTTCAAGTTCTGAGATACTGTTACCAGAAGGTTAGTAGATGATTGAGGTGTTCTTGGATTTTGTGTTCTGGTGATACACTATTTAGAACTGAAGGTTTTTTGCAAGAAAAGAGGGAAGATAGTCTGAAAATGGTCTTGAGGAACAAGGAAGATATATGTTCTACTTAAGGTCCAAGAGGATGATGGATGTGGGAGGAAAAGAACCACTACTTGAGAGGACATTGAGGGAAGAGTTAACTTAGGAAAAGATCGCTTTTTTATTAGAACAAGGAGAGAGGAAAACATTGAGATCACAGAGGAGTTGGCTAATGATTGATGTTTGCTCTTAATGAGCACAGTAGGAGAGCTTACTGAAGAAAAAAGGAGAAGAATGATGAAGATCAGAAAAAAAGGACATTCAGAGTCTTAAATAGAGTAGAACCCAGAATACAATGAAATACCTAGAAATTTTGAGTATCTTGCAACCACTGACATAAAGAAGAACTGTACCAAAAAAGATCTTAATGACCTGGATAACCATGATGGTGTGGTCGGTCACTCACCCAAAGCCAGACATTCTGGAGTGTGAAATCAAGTGGGCCTTAGGAAGTACTGCTGCTGATAAAGTTAGTGGAGGTGATGGAATTCCAGCTGAGCTTTTTAACTCCTAAAAGATGATGCTATTGAAGTGCTATGTTCACTATGTCAGCAAATTTGGAAAACCCAGCAGTGGCCACAAGACTGGAAAAAGTCAATCTTCAGCCCAATTCCCAAGAAGAACAGTACTAAAGAACGCTCACACTATCAGACAATTGCACTCATCTCCCATGTAAGTAAGGTTATGTTCAAATTTCTTTAAGTTAGATTTCACCAGTAATGTGAGTTGAGAACTTCTAGGCATTCGAGTTGGGTTTAGAAAAGACAGAGGAACTAGAGATCAAATTGCCAACATTTGCTGGATCATAGAAAAAGCAAGAGAATTCCAGAAAAACATCTACCTCTGTTTCATTGACTACACTAAAGCCTTTGGCTGTGTGGATCATAACAAACTGTGGAAAACTCTTTTAAGAGGTGGGAATACCAGACCATCTTACCTGTTTCCTGAGAAACCTGCATACAAGTCAAGAAGAAATAGAATCCTGTATGGAACTGACCAGTTCAGGATTGAGAAAGGACTATGACAAAGCTATTTATTGTCACTCTGTTTATTTAACTTATACACAGAGCACATTATGTAAAACGAGAGCTGGATGAGTTATAAGCTGGAATCAAGATTGCTGGGAGAAATATCAGCAGCCTCAAATAGGCAGCCTTTGACTCTGTGGATGACAACAAATTGTGGAAAATTCTTAAAGAGATGGGAGTACCAGACCACCTGACCTGCCCCCTGAGAAATCTGTATGCAGGTCAAAAGCAACAGTTAGAACTGGACAAGAAACCATACACTGGTTCCAAATCAGGAAAGGAGTACATCAAGGCTCTATGTTGTCATCCTGCTTATTTAACTTAAATGCAGAGTACATCATGAAAAATGCTGGGCTGAAGGAAGCACAAGCTGGAATCAAGATTGCCGGGAGAAATATCAATAACCCCAAATAAGCAAATGACACCACCCTAATGGCAGAAAGTGAAGAAGAACTAAAGGGCCTCTTGATGAAAGTGAAAGAGGAGAGTGAAAAAATTGGCTTAAAACTCGATATTCAGAAGACTAAGATTATGGCATCCAGTCCCATCACTTCATGGCAAATAGTTGGGGAAACAATGGAAACAGTGACAGACTTTATATTTTTGGGCCCCAAAATCACTGCAGATGGTGACTGTAGCCATGAAGTTAAGACACTTGCTCCTTGGAAGAAAAGTTATGACCAACCTAGACAGTATATTGAAAAGCAGGGACATTACTTTGTCAACAAAGGTCCATCTAGTCAAGGCTATGGTTTTTCCAGTGGTCATGTATGGATGTGAGAGTTGGACTATAAAGAAAGTTGGGCGCTGAAGAATTGATGGTTTTGAACTGTAGTCTTTTGGAGAAGACTCTTGGAGAGTCCCGTGAACTGCAAGGAGATCCAACCAGTCAATCCTAAAAGAAATCAGTCCTGAATACTCATTAGAAAGACTGATGCTGAAGTTCCAATACTTGGGCCACCTGTTACAAACACCTGACTCATTTGAAAAGACCTTGCTGCTGGGAAATATTGAAGGCAGAAGGGGAAGACAGAGGACGAGATGGTAGGATGGCATCACCAAAACAATGGACATGAGTTTGAGCAAGCTCTGGGAGTCAGTGATGGACAGGGAAGACTGGTGTGCTGCAGTGCATGGGGCCACAAACAGTCAGGCATGACTGAGTGACTGAACAGACTGACCACTTGAATGGCAGAGAACAAAGAGGAACTAAAGAGCCTCTTGATGAGGGTGAAAGAGGAGAGTGAAAAAGCCAGCTTAAATCTCAATACTTAAAAAAAAAAAATAGGATCATGGCATCTAGTCCCATCACTTCATGGTAAATAGAAGGGGAAAAGTTGGAAGCAATGACAGATTTCCTCTTCTTGGGCTCTAAAATCACTGCAGATGGTAACTGCAGCTAGGAAATTAGAAGGCAATTGCTTCTTGGCAGGAAAGCTATGACAAACCTAGACAGTGTATTAAAAAGAAAAGACATCAATTAAGGCGATGGTCTTTCCAGTAGTCATGTGCAGATGTGAGAGTTGGACCATAAAGAAGGCAGAGTACCAAAGAATTGATGCTTTTGAAATGTGGTGCTGGAGAAGAGTTGAGAGTCCCTTGGAGAGAAAGGGGATCAAACCAGTCAGTCCTAAAGGAAATCAACCCTAAATACTCACTGGAAGGACTGATGCTGAAGCTGAAGTTCCAATATTTTGGCCACCTGACCCGAACAGTCAACTCATTGGAGGAGCCCATGATGCTGGAAAGATTGTGGGCAGGAGGATAAGGGTATTACAGAGGATGAGACGGTTGGATGGCATCACCAATTCAATGTACATGAACTTGGGCAAACTCCGGGAGGTTAGGGATGGGGAAGCCTAGCATTCTACAGTCCACAGGGTCACAGAGTCGGACATGGCTTGGTGACTGAACAGCAACATGGACATATTATTTCCTCAGTTTTATTTTCCTATTTTTTAATATAATTTTTATACAACTAGGATAGACAAGTGCAATCTGTGGAAGAAATAATTAAAGAAGTCCCTAGGAATTAAACTTTTGGAGTAAGAGGCTAAACATGCTGTTTCTCAACAAAAAACATGCAGGAAGTTTTGACCAGTATCCCTGGGCTTACTTGGTAGCTCAGCTGGTAAAGAATCTGCCTGCAATGCAGGAGACCCTGGTTCAATTCCTAGGTTGGGAAGATCTTATGAAGAAGGGATAGGCTACCCACTCCAGTACTGGGATAGGCTACCCACTCCAGTATTCTTTGGCTTCCCTGGTTGCTCAGCTAGTAAAGAATCTGTCAGCAATGCAAGAGACCTGTGTTTGATCCCTGGGTTGGGAAGATCCCCTGGAGAAGGCAACAGCTACCCATTCCAGTATTCTGGCCTGGAGAATTCCATGAACTGTATTGAGCATGGGGTCTGAGCATGCAGTGGCAAAGAGACACTACTGACCGACTTTCACTTTCACTTTCCACACTAGAAGGGACTTTGTTTAAGAGGCCTTAAAGTTACTTATTTGCCTGGACTTTCAATTTACAGCTCATTTTAAAAAAAAGAAAAAAGGATAAATGAATCTAACTGCCTTTTAAGATGTGTTGTGACAATGTAAAGTATATAGCAAATGTTACCTATTATTTTTATCACTATTTTAGCAGGACCAAATACATGTCCCTGGGATGACTAGAAAAATTGTTAAAAAGGAGAAGAGCATTCAGAGTTATTTTATTATTTTAAATATTCAAGTTTTTGAATCTGTTCTATGAAAAAGTCTTGACAAAAATGCATGGCTTTGTTAGACGAATGCTTAACTGGCTATGGAATCAGGGTGCTCTCAAAACAATACCTTCAGAAAGAAGCTTAGCTAAGATATCAGTTGTATTAACTTATAGAACAAGTTGCTTCTAGGATTATCCAAGCATTATTCTGGTACAAGTCAGTATAAATTACAAAGGAAATAATTTCTCCTCTGCCCTCCGTTAAAAGTATGCTGGGGATGTGCCCCAGAAAATGGCTGTGATACATCATAGCTGGCTGTAATCTAAGTTATATGTAAGGTAAGTGGTTCTGAAAGGAGATAAAATTAAAATTCATAAAGCTTTTCACAAAAGACATCAAGCTGGTAATTGCAGTTATTAGTTCATATCCAAAATTTTTATGTGGACTTTTGTACCTCTATTCTATCCACATATTTGAAAGTACAATAGCCCTCATTTCCATATGGTAGCTTTCGTTTCCATATTGTTTCATGTTTACGCAGACTTGAGAAGTAAATACTTTCGGTCAACACATGGACAAGATGCACTCAAATAATGATGAAATGTCAGCCACCTCATCACTATGATCAATATAAATTGGAACCTATGAAAAAAAAACACTGTGCTTGATTAAATATTGACATTAATATTTTAGTGATAGAAATTTCAAAATGTCCTTTCTCTCCTTGAGTTCATTAAGCTCACAGAGAAGCTTTACAGACTCATTATCTCATTCAACGTTGGGATTTTCATCTGTGAATCTTAAAGAGTAAAAATGAGATTTAATGACTTTTGAGGTCATGGTACTTTTCACACCTACAGTATTATACAAAAGATCTACTTCATTGACTTTATTTTGACCTACTATTTGACCCTGAACTTGCAAAATTTAAATGCCAGAGTCTTTTCTTTTTTAATTGAAGTATGATACAAATAAAAACAACTGCACTGATCATTAAGAGATAGTTCAATGTATTATAACAATTGAGCATATCTGTGAAAGCCCACCCAGTTCCAGAAATAGAATGTACCAACACTTCAGAATATCATTTCTCTAAACATAAAAATTAAAGAATGTTTTTTCTTCCTCTCTCCCTGCTTCTCTTTCTTCTCATTTTTATTTTTAATTTATTTTTACAAACATAAAGGTTATATTTACAGTTACTACAAAATATTGGCTAATTCACCATGTTGTACAATACATCCTTGTAGAATATCTTACACACAATAGTTCATACCTCCCACTTCCTGACCCGTATATTGTCCCTCCTCTCATTTGTGAATCATATGACTGGTAAGGAATTACTATCACTTTCATTATTTTTAATATAAATTAAATTAAAACTTTCATATCCACTGAATCTGTATATATACAGCATGTGTAATAACTTAACAACTCATTTTTCCAACATTATTATCTTACTAATTATAAATAAGACTATAATTAATATACATATAAATAAATCCTCGATAACATCTCTTATTATTAATAGGACTTATATCTGGCAATAAAATAATGAGATAAAGGTTTTCAAAACATTCAATTATTTTTAATTTCACTATATTAATTTTAGAAAATATAAAAATATACAAAGATTTTTTCAAAATATTCAGTTAAAATTTCTTTTTGAATGCATGTATCATTTCTATAGATATTTAAATTACTACCATACATGCTAATTTCATGACAAATATTTTATGTAAAGAATTAAAAAATAATGATAATTTCATAGCATAGTAAATATTTTGCAAAATAACATTTTTTTAACTTAGCAAGTACTTTTCTCTCATACATTCACTATTAGACTAGACCTGCTCCAATCACAGAATTTTGTAACTAGTATGTTTTCAATTTTGGCATTGTATTTCCTATTAAAACCCTTTTTCAAAATAATAGCCATTCTAATAGATGAAGTATGTAGACATCAAGTGAAAAGTGAGGTCACTCAGTCATGTCTGACTGTTTGTGACCCTACGGACTATATAGTCCATGGAATTCTCCAGGCCAGAATACTAGAGTGAGTAGCCTTTCCCTTCTCCAGTAAACATAAAGCAATAGAGCAAAATTAATTTTTTTTGTTTTTAATGTAACTTACCAAAATGATTCCAAATTCAATGGAGAATGATTTATGGCATTATGATACTGAATATTAAAATTTAATAAATACTTCATTTTCTTTGTAATTCAATAAATTTTCAGTTTTTGACATATTTATTTTGGTATCACTTATCTCTTATTTTGAAATACAAATAATTTAATTCTGCTCAAGTAGGAATGGAAATTTTATTTTCAGTAATTTTCCAAAAGATTGTTACTATTTTAACTAACTCTGAAATATCTGCATTTATATTGTCTTTCTATGCTAGATATTTATAGTCCTTAAGTGGTAAATTGTTAATTATAAATAAATAGTAATTGAAATAATGTTTTTTCTCACCTTCTACAACTTGTATATCTCTGTTACAGCTTCCAGACTTATTACTTTTTTTAATAACTTCTAAAACAATATTTAATAATAATTTACTTAGCAGATATACTTGGCTTATTACTGATATTAATGGAAATGATAGTTTTGGATCATTGTATAGATGGAGGCAGAATTTGGGGATAAATTCATTATATTAAAGAATACCCATGATTCCAAAATTATTAAGACTTTTTAAAGAAACAAAAATAATTCATGTCTTTCAAATACTCATTAATAAAGTCAGGGTAGTAATATAACAAATAACTAATCTATATTAAAATACTATTAAACTACCATTGGTTTAATAGATGAAAACGTACATTCTGGATTTCCAGGTATTGAAAGACAAAAGTAGATTCCAACATATTCATTTTTCAATAATCCCTTCAAAAACAGTACAAAGCAAGAAAAACAAATACTATACAAAAATCATGTCATTAGTATAATTGAATATAGAAAACACAGAAGCATCAAAATATTAAAAAGGCAAAAACATATGACACTGAAAGATGAACGCCCTAGGTCAGTAGGTATCCAATATGCTACTCGAGAAGAGTGACGAAATAACTTCAGAAAGAATGAAGAGGCTGAACCAAAGCAGAAATGAAGCCGAGTTCTGGATGTGTCTCATGGTAAAAATAAAGTTTGATACTGTAAGGAAAAATATTGCATAGGAACCTGGAATGTTAGTTTCATGAACCAAGATAAATTGAAAATGTTCAAATAGAAGATGGCAAGAGTGAACATCAACATTTTAGGAATCTGTGAACTAAAATGGATGGGACTAGGCAGACTTAATTCAGATAACTATTATATCTACTACTGTGGACAATAATCCCTTAGAAGAAATGGAGTAGCCTTGATAGTCAACAAGAGTCCAACATACAGTGCTTGGGTACAACCTCAAAGCAACAGAAGCATCTTGGTTTCTTTCTAAGCAAACAATTCAGTATTACTGTAATCCAAGTCTACACCCCAGCCACTAATGCTGAAGAAGCTGAAGTTGAATGGTTCCATGAAGACCTACCAGACCTTCTAGAACTAACACCAAAAAAAAGATGTCCTTTCCATCATAAAGGACTGGAATACATAAGTAGGAAGTCGAGAGATGCCTAGAATAACAGGCAAGTTTGGCCTTGGAGTACAAAATGAAACAGGGAAAAGGCTAACAGAGTTTTGCCGAGAGAATGCATGGGTCATAGAACATGGTCTTCCAACAAGCAAGAGATGACTCTACACATGGACATCATAAGATGGTCAATACCGAAATCAGACTGATTGTATTCTTTACAGCCAAAGATGGAGAAGCTCTACACAGTCAGCAAAAACACAGCCAGGAGCTGACTGTGGCTCAGATCATGAATTCGTTGCAAAAATGAGACTTAAATTGAAGAAAGCAGGGAAAACCACTAGACTGTTCAAGTATCACCTAAATCAAATCCCTTATGATTATACAGTGGACGTGACAAACAGATTCAAGGGATTAGACTTGATAGAATGCCTGAAGAACAATGGACCTGGAAGTTTGTAACACCGTATAGGAGGGGGTAATCAAAACCATCCCCAAGTAAAAGAAATGCAAAAACACAAAATGGTTGTCTGAGGAGGCCTTACAAAAGCTGAGAAAAGAAGAGAAGTAAAAGGCAAAGGAGAAAAGGGAAGATATAACCATCTGAATGCAGAGTTCCAAAGAAATGCAAGGAGATATAAGAATGCCTTCCTAAGTGAATAATGCAAAGAAACAGAGGAAAACAATAGAATGGGAAAGACTAGAGATCGCTTCAAGAAAACCAAGGGAATATATCATGCAAACATAGTCACAGTAAAGGATAGAAACAGTATAGACCTAACAGAAGCAGAAGATATTAGGAAGAGATGACAAGAATACACAGAAGAACTTTATTGAACAGGTCTTAATGATCTGGATGACCACGATGGTGTGTTCACTCATCTGTCTGGCTCTAGCCAGATATCCTGGAGGGTGAAGTCAAGTGGGTCTTAGGAAGCATTACTTTGAAAAAAGCTACTGGAGGTGATGGAATTCCAGCTGAACTACTTCAAATCCTAAAAGACAATGCTGTTAAAGTCCTGCAATCAATATGCCAGTAAATTTGGAAAACTCACCATTTGCCACAAGATTGAAAAAGGTCAAATTTCACTCCAATACCAAAAAGGGTCAATGCCAAAGATGTTAAAACTACCACAAAATTTCACTTATTTCACACACTAGCAAAGTAATGCCCCAAATTCTCCAAGTGAGGCTTCAACAGCACATGAACTGAAAACTTCCAGATGTTCAAGATGTATTTTGTAAAGGTAAGGAATCAGAGATCAAATTGCCAACATCCGCTGGATCATAGAAAAAGCAAGGGGATTCCAGAAAAACATCAACTTCTGCTTCATTGACTACACTAATGCTTTTGACTGTCTGGATTACAACATACTGTGGAAAATTCTTAAAGCAGTGGGAAAACCAGACCATATTATCTGGCTCCTGAGAAACCTGCAAGCATGTCAAGATGCAACAGAACCAGACATGGAACAACAGACTGGTTCCAAATTGGTGAAGGAGTGTGTTAGGCTGTATATTGTCATCCTGCTTATTTAACTTATATGCAGATTACATCATGTGAAATTCCAGGCTGGATGAAGCACAAGCTGACCTAAAGATCGCAGGGAGAGAAATATCAATCACCTCAGATATGCAGATGATACCACCCTAATGGCAGAAAGTGAAGAGGAACTAAAGAGCTTCTTTATGAATGCGATAGAATGGAAGCAACCTAGATGCCCATCAACGGACGAATGGAAAAGAAAGCTGTGGTACATATACACAATGGAATATTACTCAGCATTAAGGAAAAATTCATTTGAATCAGTTCTACTCAGATGGACAAACTGGAGCCCATTATCCAGAGTGAAGTAAGCCAGAAGCAAACAACAATACAGTATATTAATGCATATATATGGAATTTAGAAAGACGGTAACGAGAACCCAGCATGCGAGACACCAAAAGGAACGCAGATGTATAGAATAGACTCGTGGCCTCTGTGGATGAGGGAAAGGGTGGGATGATATGGGAGAATGGCATTGAAACATGTTAATTATCATATGTCTAATCAATCGCCAGCCCAGGATTGATGCTCGGGGCTGGTGCATCGAGATTTCCCGGGGGGAGGGAGGAGGGAGGAGGGTTCTGGAGGGAAAGCATATGTAAACCCATGGTGATATCATGTCATTGTTTGGCAAAACTAATAAAAAAAATTTAAAAAAAGAGAGTAAAAAATCTGGCTTAAAACTCAAGAAACTAAGATCATGGCATCTAGTCCCATCACTTCATGGCAAAATAGATGGAGAAAAATTGGAAACAATGACAGACTATTTTCTTGGGCTCCAAAATCACTGTGGATGGTGACTTCAGCCATGAAATTAAAGATATTTGCTCCCTGGGAGAAAGCTATGGCCAACTGAGACAGTGTATTAAAAAGCAGAGACATTACTCTGCTAACAAAGGTCTGAATAGTCAAAGCTATGGTTTTTCCACTAGTCATGTGTGGATGTGAGATTTGGACCATAAAGAAAGCTGAGCACTGAAGAATTGATTCTTCTGAACTGTGGCGCTGGAGAAAACTCTTGAGAGTCCCTTGGACTGCAAGGAGATTAAACTCACCAATCCTAAAGGAAATCAACCCTGAATATTCACTGGAACAACTTATGGTGAAGCTCTAATACTTTGGCTTCCTGATGCAAAGAGCTGACTCATTGCACATGACTCTGATGCTGTGAAAAATTGAAAGCATGAGGAGAAGATTGGATGGCATCACTGATTCAGTGGGCATGGGTTTGACCTAGCTCCGGGAGTTAGTGAAGGACAGGGATCCTGGCCTACTGCAGTCTATGGGGTTGCAAAGAGTTGTACATGACTGAGCAAATGAACAACACAATAACAAACAACAAAACAAACATAACTTAGAGAAAAATCCTCCATGCATCCCAGAGCATGATCTTACACATTCCTGCTTCACCTTGTCTCTGCCATGAGCCTTTGTAGTAAGCAAAAGCAGATTCTAACATACACACACTACTATATACAATAGATAATCAACAAGGACCCACCATATAGAAAAAGTATCTCTATTTAATTCTGCAAAATGGGAAAAGACTCTGAGAAAGAAACAACATATGTATAGGGATAACTGAATCACTTGGCTATACCCTTGAAACTAGCAAAACATTGTAAGTCAACTATAATATAAAAATTAAAATCAAAAGCTGATTCTTTGAGAGGGAATAAATTTATAAATCCCTTATCAGATTAACCACAAAAGAAAAGATGTATATTAATAATATAAGAATTGAAAGAGGTGACATCGCTATAAGTTCTAGTCATCCTCAATGTGGAATAGGGGGGAAAGATATGAATTGTGGAAAAGTAAGGAGAACCTATGGGGTTGCACTAAAATTGGAGCTATCAGAATGAGGTCATAGTTAAATGTCTCAGCTCTGTCCCTGGAAAGGCCCTAGAAGCAATGACATCCAAATATAAGTGAGCCCACATAGCACCAAGATCTTGGCTTCAAAATAAGTATTTCAAAGGCTATTGCAGCATTTCAGAATTATTGAAAAACAGACTGCAGTAAACACACACACACACACACACACACACACACACACACACACACACACAAAACAAAATGCAACTGAGACAAACCTGATTAACAGAACACATTACTTAGACAAGTTCATTAAGCACAGAAAGTAACTTGCATAGTTTTCAGCGATCCCTTCTACCCCTAAAGTTCTTAGTACTAGGTTTCCAACTAAGACCACTGGGTCTCTGACTTAGAGTAAAAAAAAAAAAATTTCTTAAAAATGTCCACAACCACCTCTCATAAATCAGTTCAGTTCAGTTTAGTTGCTCAGCCATGTCTGACTCTGCAACCCCACAGACTGCAGCACGCCAGGCCTCCCTGTCCATCACCAACTCCCTGAGTTTACTCAAACTCATGTCCATTGAATTGGTGATGTCATCTAACCATCTCATCCTCTGTTGACCCCTTCTCCTTCCACCTTTAATCTTTCCCACAATCAGGGTCTTTTCCAATGAGCGAGTTCTCCGCATCAGAAGGCCAAATATTGAAGTTTCAGTTTCAACATCAGGCTTTCCAATGAATATTGAGGACTGATTTCCTTTCAGATGGACTGGTTGGATCTCCATGCAGTCCAAGGGACTCTCAAGAGTCTTCTCCAACACCACAGTTCAAAAGCATCAATTCTTCAGCTCTCAGCTTTCTTTGTAGTCCAAGTCTCACATCCAAACATGACTACAAGAAAAACCATAGCTTTAACTATATAAGCTTTGTTGGTAAGTAATGTCTCTGTTTCGTAATATGCTGTCTAGTTTGGTCATAACTTTTCTTGCAAGGAGCAATCATCTTTTTTATTTCACGGCTGCAGTCACCATCTGCAATGATTTTGGATGCCCTCCTCTCCCCCGCCAAAAAAAAAGTCTGTCACTGTTTCCAGTTTCTCCATCTATTTGCCAGGAAGTTATGGAACCAGATGACATGATCTTAGTTTTCTGAATGTTGAGCTTTAAGCCAACTTTTTCACTCTCCTCTCACTTTCACAAAGAGGCTCTTTAGTTCTTCATTTTCTGCCATAACTGTGGTGTCATCTGCATATCTGAGGTTGATATTTCTCCCAGCAATCTTGATTCCAGCTTGTGCTTCATCCAGCCCAACATTCTCATGATGAATTCTATATAAAAGTTAAACAAGCAGGGTGACAATATACAGCCTTGATATGCTTCTTTCCTGATTTGGAACAACTAGACTCCAGGAGTTGGTGATGGACAGGGAGCCCAGGCATGCTGCGATTCATGGGGTCTCAAAGAGTTGGACATGACTGAGCGACTGAACTGACTGAACTGTTGTTCCATGTCCAGTTATAACCACTGCATCTTGACCTGCATACAAATTTCTCAGAAGGCAGGTCAGCTGGTTTGGTGTTTCCATCCCTTTAATAATTTTCCACAGTTTGTGGTGATCTACATAGTCAAAGGCTTTGGCATAGTCAATAAAGCAGTAGTATATGTTATTCTAGTTCTCTCTTGGTTTTTCGATGATCCAATGGATATTGGCAATTTGATCTCTGGTTCCTCTGCCTTTTCTAAGTCCAGCTTGAACTTCCAGATGGTCCATGTACTGTTGAAGACTGGCTTGGAGAATTTTGAGCATTACATTGCTAGTGTGTGAGATGAGTGCAATTCTGTAGTAGTTTGAGCATTCTTTGGCATTGTCTTTCTTTGGGATAAGAATGAAAACTTATCTTTTCCAATCCTATGGCCACTGCTGAGTTTTCCAAATTTGCTGGCATATTGAGTGCAGCACATTCACAGCATCATCTTTTAGGATTTGAAATAGCTCAACTAGAATTCCAACACATGCATTAGCTTTGTTCATAGTGATGCTTTCTAAGGCCCACTTGACTTCGCATTCCAGGATGTCTGGCTCTAGGTGAGTGATCACACTATCATGGTTATCTGGGTCATGAAGATCTTTTTTGTATAGTTCTTCTGTATATTCTTGCCACCTCTTCTTAATATCTTCTGCTTCTGTTAGGTCCATACCATTTCTGTCCTTTATTGTGCTCATCTTTGCATGAAAAGTTCTGTTGGTACCGCATTTTCTTGAAGAGATCCCTAGTCTTTCCCATTCTATTATTTTCCTCTATTTCTCGCATTGATCACTGAGGAAGGCTTTCTTAACTCTCCTTGCTTTTCTTTTGAACTCTGTATTCAAATGGGCATATCTTTCCTTTTCTCCTTTGCCTTTTGCTTCTCTTCTTTTCATACCTATTTGGAAGACCTCCTAAGACAACCATTTTGCCTGTTTGGATTACTTTTTCTTGTGGATTGTCTTGATCACTGCCTCCTGTGTAATGTCACAAACCTCTGTCCATAGTTCTTCAGGCACTCTGTCTATCAGATTTAATCCCTTGAATCTATTTGTTTCTTCCACTGTATAACTGTAAGGGATTTAAGTCATACCTGACTGGTCTAATGGTTTTCCCTACTTTCTTCAATTTAAGTCTGAATTTAGCAATAAGGAGTTCATGATCTGAGCCACAGTCAGCTCCTGGTCTTGTTTTCACCGACTGTATAGAGCTTCTCCATCCTTGGCTAAAAAAGCATATATTCAGTATGATTTTGGTGTTAACCATCTGGTGATGTCCATGTGTAGAGTCTTCTCTTGTTGAAATAGGGTGTTTGCTATGACCAGTGTGTTCTCTTGGCTAATAGAGTTTTGCCCTGCTTCATTCTGTACCCCAAGGCCAAATTTTCCTGTTATCCAGGTGTTTCTTGAATTCATACTTTTGCATTCCAGACCGCTATAATGAAAAGGACATCTTTTTTTGTGTGTTAGTTCTAGAAAGTCTTACAGGTCTTCACAGAACCGTTCAACTTCAGCTTCTTCAGCATTAGTGGTTGGGGTATAGACTTGGATTACTAAGATATTGAATGGTTTGCCTTAGAAACAAACAATCATTCTGTCATTTTTGAGCTTGCATCCAAGTACTGCATTTAAGATTCTTCTGTTGACTATGATGGCTACTCCACTTCTTCTAAGGGATTCCTGACCACAGTAGTAGATATAATGGTCATCTTAGTTAAATTCACCCATTCCAGTTGACGTTCACTCTTGCCATCTCCTGTTTGACCACTTCCAATTTGCCTCGATTCATGGACCTAACACTCCAGGTTCCTATGCAGTATTGCTCTTTACAGCATCGGACTTTACTTCCATCACCAATGACATCCCCAACTGGGTGTTGTTTCTGCTTCAGCTCCATCTCTTCGTTCTTTCTGGAGTTATTTCTCCACTGATATCGAGTAGCATATTGGGCACCTACTGACTTGGGGAGTTCATCTTTCAGTGTCCTTTTTGCCTTTTCATCCTGTTCATGGTATTCTCAAGGCAAGAATACTGAAGGGGTTTGCCATTCCCTTCTCCAGCAGCCTGTTGATTAAGTTTGCACAATAGAGCTGGAGGTTATAATTCAGACACAAGACTGAAAAAAGACCACAGCATTCTATAACTTCTGAGTGAGAGTCACATTTTCTCTTCTTTTTAAAACAAATATTAATCTTATCCATTTACTCTGTTCATGGTGATAATCTTATGTATATGTCAGTTTGCTCTTGGATTTATCACTAGTATTGATTTTAATCTGTTCCCAGGAGGCAAGAGACATGTTGATAAATAGATGTATCCACTACTTCACACAAAAGATACTTCAATGAATTTTGCCTTAATGATAATTAGAGTTAAAAAAAATAGTACTAAATGGGAAATTTACAGATTTGCCTCCTCTTAATTCTGATGGTCATTGGATTGATTGTGATGAACAGATGGTATGTGGAGAATTGTAAGCTATTTCCCACAGTGATGATGTTCCTTCTCAGGTTTCCTCAGCCACAAATATCATGCAACCTTATGGCTTTTTCCTAATGATACATTGTGCCAAGCATCCCATGAAATTCTATTAGCTTTTAAAAATCTTATCACCAACATATAATAGTGATCTCAAATAAAATGTTAAAAGCCTAATTGTCATATAAATTCACAATGAGCATGTGTCAAAATTTTGTTCAACTCACTAATGATGGGCCAGTAGAATGACAAAAGTGGTTCAAGAGAGAATGCAAAAAGACATATAATAAAGGAAAACATTTTGCAAAAAAAGTGTTTAGATTTTTTTAAATGATTCAAAAAATCATAATCTTGGAAATTATCTTCTTTATAAGATAGAAGTCAATAAATCAGTATTGTACTAAAACAGCTTGCATATTATCTGTTTTGTCCAAGTTAATCTGTAAAGAATCTGGGTCCTGATTAATCCTAAACAAATTACTTTTTCTTTTTTGGGCCACACCATGCTCTAACCACTGGATTACCAGAGAATTTCTTCATATTACTTAATAGTTGAATTTTGAAAACTATATTTCTAACCTTTACAACCATAGGTCCCAGACATGGGAAGTATAGAGTAAAAAAGACATAATTTTCCCGTTTAAAATACACAGACAAAATACACATGTATATATTTATACACAAACATACTCACACATAAGCAAACATATACTGATGTGAATATAAGTTTCCATATTTGGGTGTTATTTTATAATCTTAATTTGGTCAAGGAAGTAAAACAGTAAAAGTGAAGCTGAGAAAAATATCTGATGTCATTGATATTGGTTTGGCAGTGTAATATGTAATGTGTGTGCATGGGTGTGTGGGTGTGTGTGTATCACTGTTGTTGTTGTTCAGTCACTCACTTGTGAAAAACTCACTGTGACCCGATGAACTGTAGCACTGTCTCCTAGAGCTTGTTCAAACTCATGTCCATTTAGTTGGTGATACCATCCAACTATCACTTCCTCTGTCATCCCCTTCTCCTCCTTCCTTCAGTCTTTCCCACCAGCAGGGTCTTTTCTAATGAGCTGGCTCTTCACATCAGGTAGCCAAAGAATTGGAGCTTCACCATCAGTCCTTCCAATGAATATCAAGATTGGTTTCCTTTAATATTGACTGGTTTGATCTCCTTGCAGTCCAAGGGACTCTTGAGAATCTTCTCCAACAATGCAGTTCAAAAGCATCCGTTTTTCAGTGCTCAGCCTTCTTTATGGTCCAACTCTCACATCCATATTTGACTACTGGAAAAACCATAGTTTTGACTAGATGAACTTTTGTCAGCAAAGTAATGTCTCTGCTTTTTAATATTCTGTCTAGGGTGGTCATAGCTTTTCTTTCAAGGAGCAAGCATGTTTTTTATTTCATGGCTGCAGTCTCCATCTGCAGTGATTTTGGAGCTCAAGAAAATAAAGTCTGTCACTGTTTCTATTGTTCCCCCATCTATTTGCCATGAAGTGATGAGACCAGATGCCATGATCTTCGTTTTTTGAATGTTGAGTTTTAAGCCAGCTTTTTCACTCTCCTCTTTTACCTTCTTCAAGAGGCTCTCTAGTTCCTCGTTGCTTTCTGCCATAAGGGTGGTATCAATTGCATATCTGAGACTATTGATATTTCTCCTGGTAATCTTGATTACAGCTTATGCTTCATCCAGCCCAGCATTTTGCATGATGGTCTCTGCATATATGTTAAATAAGCAGGGTGACAATATACAGACTTGACATACTCCTTTCCCAGTTTTGAATTAGTCCACTGTTTCATGTTTGATTCTAACTGTTGCTTCTTGACTGCATACAGGTTTCTCAGAAGGCAGGTCAGGTGGTCTGGTATTCCCATCTCTTTAAGAATTTTCCACAGTTTGTGGTGATCCACACAAAGGCTTTAGTATAGTCAGTGAAGCAGAAGTAGATGTTCTTCTGAAATTCTCTCACTTTTGTGTGTGATCCAAATGTTGGCAATTTAATCTCTGGTCCTCTGCCTTTTCTAAATAAAGCTTGAACATCTGAAAGTTTTCGGTTCACACTGTTGAAGCCTAGCTTGGAGAGAATTTTGAGCATTACTTTGCTAGCTTGTGAAATGAGTACGATTGTGCAGTAGTTTGAACATTCTTTGGGATTGCCTTTCTTTGGGACTGGAATGAAAACTAACCTTTTCCAGTCCTGTGGCCAACGCTGAGTCTTCCAAATTTGCTGGCATATTGAGTGCTGCACTTTCACAGCATCATCTTTTAGAATTTGAAATAGCTCAGCTGGAATTCCATCACCTCCTCTAGCTTTGTTCATAGTAATGCTTCCTAAGACCCGCTAGAC
Source organism: Antilocapra americana (assembly GCA_007570785.1). Classification (NCBI taxonomy): domain Eukaryota; kingdom Metazoa; phylum Chordata; class Mammalia; order Artiodactyla; family Antilocapridae; genus Antilocapra; species Antilocapra americana. The sequence goes on from ML661896.1 coordinate 14,277,136, forward strand.
TTCACACTCCAGAATGTCTGGCTCTAGGTGTGTGATCACACCATTTCAGTTATCTGGGTCATTAAGTTCTCCTTTTTATAGTGTGTGTGTATATGCTCAGTCATATCTGACTCTTTGCTTCCCCATAGATTGTAGCCTGCAATGCTCCCTTATGGGATTATCCCATTTAGAATACTGGGGTGGCTTGCCAGTCCTTCTTCCACTGGATCTTCCTGACCTACAGATCTAACCTGCGTCCCTTATGCCTCGTGCACTGGCAGATGGATTCTTTATCACTTCACCACCTGGGAAGTCCCAGATGTAATATATTATTGATACCTCTTTGGTGAGTGTTCAGGTCTCACTAGATGGTTCCCAATTTCTTATCCTCAGGAGATTTATTAAAAAATTGGAATTTATACTTGGTCCACAGATTTAGAAAATTCTTCTAGAAATTTGCTTTTGCATTTCAAATGCTCTATAGCTGAACTACTTAATATTCATAGTTATTTTTAATACAAAGAAAATTTTCAAATTGCTCTTGCTATTTCAGAAATATTATCCCCACACTACTTTCCTAATAATATCTGTAGCTATATTCTGTTTTTCTGAACACATTTGAATGTACATGTTTTGCCTCAAAGATCTAAATTCATTTGTTATGATAGTCACTTCATGTTTGGGTCACTGGCATGATTTGGGTCATTTATTTCCTTGATAGCTTAGATTTATGTTTGCATTTATTTGAAAAGAGAACACATGATTCCAGAAGTGTTACAAGGAGGGATATGTTAAATGTTTAGTTTAGGAAACTAATCTTAAGTGAGTTCCATTAAATTACTGTCATAGTAAATCACTTTCTGCTTTCTGAAACTGATCAAAACTAAATGGTGCAGGTATTGAGTAATTTCAGGTTTCAGAATTTCAAGACATTGGAAATGATGGCCTGCTTTTCTGTTTAGTCAAGTGATATGACAGAGAAAGCAATGGCAACCCACTCCAGTACTCTTGCCTGGAGAATCCCATGGACGGAGGAGCCTGGTAGGCTGCAGTCCATGGGGTCGCTAAGAGTTGGGCATGACTGAACGACTTCACTTTCCCTTTTCACTTTCATGCACTGGAGAAGGAAATGGTAACCCACTCCAGTGTTCTTGCCTGGAGAATCCCAGGGACGGGGGAGCCTGGTGGGCTGCCATCTATGGGGTCGCACACAGAGTCGGACACAACTGAAGCGACTAAGCAGCAGCAGCAGCAAGTGATATGAATGTGCATGAACATTCACCAGATCTATTTAATACATGAATAAAAAATATTTTTAAATCCTTAAATTATTTTCACTAGCTCTCAGAAAACTAGGAAGCTTTAAGTCATCTTGTTTGCTGATCAGATTTTTAGAAAAAAGACCTCTCTCAGTGCTCACTGTTTTTGTTAGCTAAGCACCATTTGATTCTCATTTTCCGACCTACCAGAACTATTTACAATAAGATACTCTTAAATGCAGTGTCTGTATAGACTTTCTAATACAATAGTACTAATCTAAGAGTCTTCAAAACCACATCTACTCTCTTTTCAGCAATTGAGCTATTACTGTCTGATATTATATACAACAGTGCATATACAGTGAACTATATGCATTGAATAACATTTACAAAACTGGAATATACCTTAGGATACAAAGCATTCATTATTTAAAAAGTCAGAGATAATACACATCACTTCTGAATCCACCTATTAGCAAAACCTGACATTAATGCTAGATCGGTACATTTTTTAATTCAATCACTTGAAAACATAAACATATAAAATGCTAGAGGTAGGTTACTAAATATATAAGCCAGTAACCTCCATGTGACCATTTAAATCAATTAAAATTAAATAGCATTAAAATTGTATTTTTCAGTCATACTAGCCACATCTGAAGTATGCAATAGCCACATATATCTTAGTAGTTATAATACTGTATAGAAAGCTGATATGAATTATGCAAATACAGAGCATTTCATCATTGCTGAATGTTTTATTACACAGTGCTGGGCTACAGCAGTCAGAGTACACTTCTCTATTAGACTGGCTCTAATAATGTGTAGACTAATTTTTATTCTGATTTTATCTACATCAACTGAATGTTTGAATGAACCATAATCTATGTTTACAAGATACATATATTCATTTATATCAATTGAGTAGCAAAAAGCATTACTAGTTTTTTGCACATTTTTTTCCTGACAAGAACTGAAAATGATACATTAAAATTTACTACTAATTAGGTTCCTGTTAATTTATACTTTCATGTTTAACAATCTTTCCTTAGATGTTATACTGCCAATTTATTTACTGCTTAGAAGTTGAGAGCTATAATATTTTTTGATTGACTTATAACTTTCATTAATCAAAAATTCATCCTTGCCCTATTTCTCTTTAAAAAAATCCCCAAATGAATACGATGCTGTTTTTGGTTAAGAACAATGCTATATAGGAAAAAAAAATTGGAAAACAATCTTTCATTTTCTTTTATTTCCTACTGTGACTTGGTTATAATCTAGTTTTTAATTCTCCTAGTGTATAGGAGAGGGAAATGTATGCTTGATACTCCAAGGAACAGTGCAAGCCTGATTTCTTCCTGCTTCCAGGGTTTAAACTAATATATATGATTCACTATTTCCCAAACATATACTGAGTTTCCTATTTGCTTTTTTCAGGTGGTATCCTTTCCAGAATTTCCACTTCACTCCATTCCACCTTTGAAATTACTGCAGATCTTACCATTCTTAATATCCATTAAGTCATTTTTATGCCTATAATTCATCTGTTTATTCTCCCACCCCACTAACTTCCTGAGAGTGTGTTCTATGTATAAGTATACATTAAGTGCTTAATATATATTAGGCAGATTTAATTGGCTCACCAAAGTGTCAATTAACAATGAAATATGACTGTTATCTTTCAAAATAGGAAACTTGAAGACACTAGATTGCTAACATTTTTTACTTAACAAAAACTTAGAAAATGAACACTGGGAGTAATATAGCAATTTTCATACCTGTGAAAGTAAAAGTCACTCAGATGTGTCCGACTCTTTGCGACCCCATGGATTATACACTCCATGGAACTCTGCAGGCCAGAATACTGAGTGGGTGGCTTTGCCCTTCTCTAGGTAATCTTCCCAACCCAGGGACTGAACCCAGGTCTCCTGCATTGCAGGCAGATTCTTAACCTACTGAGCCAGCAAGGCAGCCCAATTAACCCCAAGTTAAAGAATGCTATTCTCTTTTACCACATTTGCTCCTAGATCATTCCTTTTTAAATAAATTATACATACTCAGTTGAGTTACCTTTCAAACCTTCCTCAGTCTCATTTCCCCTCATGAACAACCACCCTGACATTGTATGTCTCCTTATTTATACTTCAGTTTTCACAGTAGTATGTTTTTAAGGTTGACTATTATGACAAAGTCTTTCAGAGGTGATCTGTCCATGTATACATTCAATCATTTAGGTTAATATTTCGCAAGATTTTAGTTCTAAATTCATGACTTTGCTTACCATTTTGAACCATGAAACAACAAAGAATATTTCTTAAGCAAGGAGATAATCATTTTTGCTATATTTTATTTCTGAACTCTTGTATGATTATGTTAAAGAGGAAAATTGCATGCCTCTGTGAGAGGTTTTTTCTTTAATTCCTTTTCTTCGACTCCACAGATAAATAAATACTGTCTGCCAATTTTACTTTCAGGATAATTGATCCAAATTATCTAGTCCAAAGCTCTTTGAAAAATGAAAACTGCAGTCACTCCTTAGAAATGCAATTAATTAGAAGTCCAGGTCTAACTGGACCTGGACTATGCCCTTGAAAGATGCACAGAATGTTCCTTTAGAAACCTCATGACTAAATGAGTGTTTTAAGAGGGCAATTACCAGGGATCTTTTAATGGCAGAACACTGTGGTAGGTGTTGGGAATAAAATGAGACATTGGAAACTCTGGTGAACAATACATGACCTTGTGTAATTAAATCTAGAAGAGTCTTCTGCAAACTATAAATCCTATTGGATTTGTGACTAAAAAAAGATCAATGAGACCTGAAGTAATAGAAGAATATGTAATGAGAATGATTTGAAGAGTGAATACGGCTTGCATATGTTATAGCAAGAAGTGCATTCCTGGCAATGGAATGCCCTAACTGCCGTGGTTGGTGATATTGGAGAAAAGTGGAAATAGGTATGGATTGAAATAAAATGGGGGATATAATGGAATCCAACAAAAACTCTAATTAGTCTTTAAAAGTCCTTAACTTTTATGATTTCTTTCTTTCTCGTTACAACCTTGATTAACCAATAATGATAAGCTCTTAACCCATATGTATCTTTCTCTTTCACTTCTTAAGAAAGAAGCTTGCAAAAGTATAGGGCTGTTGTAATGTCAAGTGATAGAATTAAGTTGAATCCCAACTTTAGGTGAAAATAATCTTTACGGGTGGGTTTCCCTACAACCATTCCACCAGATGTGTTAGAAGAACATTCACAAATTTATTAGGAAGAGAAATGAGGCATAGAGAAATAAAGTAGTTCAGCCATCAGCCAACAGTGCTTCTGGGACAGACTGGAAGAGAATCCTAAGGTTGAAAGAAATAGTCAGAGGTCATCAACTGCCCTTCTCATTGGACTGCTAACTGCATTATACAGTGCCCTCCAGAGGAGAAATTTTTGTGTCCTTTTTCACTGACCTCTCAAAAGTTTACAAGTCTGTTCGTTATCTCTCCTAGAACTGCTCCTGCCTGACTGCAGCCCACTTAGAGTGACTATCTCTCTAACAAATGTGTTTCCTAGTATTTTAATTGCTTATACATAAAGCACAGTTCAATTCAGTTCAGCTCAGTCACTCAGTCGTGTCCGACTGTTTGCGACCCCATGAACTGCAGCACACCAGGCCTCTCTGTCCATCACCAACTCCCAGAGTCCACCCAAACTCATGTGCATCGAGTCGGTGATGCCATCCAGCCATCTCATCCCCCGTCATCCCCTTCTCCTCCTGCCCTCAGTCTTTCCCAACATCAGGGTCTTTTCAAATGAGTCAACTCTTCGCATGAGGTAGCCAAAGGATTGGAGTTTCAGCTTCAACATCAGTCCTACCAGTGAACACCCAGGACTGATCTCCTTTAGGATGGACTGGTTGGATCTCCTTGCAGTCCAGGAGACTCTCAAGAGTCTTCTCCAACACCACAGTTCAAAAGCATCAATCCTTCAGTTCTCAGCTTTCTTTATAGTCCAACTCTCACATCCAAACATGACCACTGGAAAAATCATAGGCTTGACTAGACAGACCTTTGTTAACAAAGTAATGTCTCTGCTTTTTAATATGCTGTCTAGGTTGGTCATAACTTTCCTTCCAAGGAGTAAGCATCTTTTACTGCCAGTTTTATTCACTTTCAATGTAAATTTTAAAACCATACCCACTATAAAGTTAGGAAGGTGTTTTTGGGTTTTTTTTTTTTTTTGCCACATCAGGTGGCTTATGGGATCTTACTTCCCCAACCAGGGATTGAACTGGTGCCCCCTGCAGTGGAAGTGCAGAGTATTAACTGCTGGATCACCAGGTAAGTCCCTAGGAGGTCTTTTTTGGACTTTAAGAAATGAAATAGGCATAGCTAAGTTACTACACTCAAAATTTGCATTTATGTGGTTTATGTTACATATTTTCTTTCTCTTCAGCATAGTGTGTTTATGTGACTAGCATAGTCTATGCTGAAAAGCAACTGAACTGACAAGAAAAATACATGTCATCCCAGTAGGAGTCACAGAACATCACTCTATTCCTCTACTCCAGATTTCTATACCACTTCACTTGTACCACTGAAGAGTGTGTTTCAGGTCCTAGGGTTTGGGAGTGGTAGTAAAGTATGATACCACTACAACCGGTTTCAGAAGTTTTCAGGCCAAACATCACAAAATTGAAAAACAAATTTTTCCAACATGATTTCCAACTTCTCTTCAAATTTGAAGTATAATGGCAGAATGACATTGTTATAGGTGGCCGAACTCAATAATTTGATGAGAGATCTATGAAAGGAAACTCTTCTAGAGTCACCTTTTAAAAATGCCTTTTTTCAAATGAGTAAGAAATAACCTAAGATTTCCTTCCCTAGGTTTTCCTCTAATAAGCATAAATTTAATGTCACTGGAAATATTTAATGGGGAAAGAAATAGGTCACTTTAGAATTATATGCATACATTTTGATAACCACTGGTTAACACTGCTTTCTTCAAAGATCAACTAGATGCCAGTTTATTTCACCTTCAGAGGTACATCACTCCAGCAATTTCCCACTCTCTTGTGTTCATATTTTCTCTTGATGCTGGATCACTGCACAGAAAAGCTCCAGCTACCAGCTACTTCAGGGTTTGCTTCAGTTGCAGAAAGCTGCCTTACCCAACCATGCACATGCCCCTCCCAGTGGGCATGCATCCAGGTTATTAATACCCAGATATTTAAGCCCAATGAAAACACCCTTGACACTCCAGTTATGTTCTTAGCACTCCATAGAACTGTCCAGTCTTTTGTAGAACCTGCATCACGATGCAAATGCATCATGGTTCAAGTTCATCCTCTACTCCATTTTGCTTTCTTATTCTCCCTCCACAGTGGCAGATCCCTAATGTACATCCAGAATGCTGAGATCCATCTCAGTGTCTGCTTATGTAGAATGCCATGCTGGGAAGTTCTTGTCAAAGTTAGAATATGGCCATCATGCTGCTAAATCCAATGACCAACGTTCAGTTCTTATTCACTTAGACTAATAATTGGCCTTTGACTTCTTTTCATGCCCTGAATTCTTCAGTCTATTCACAATAAAACCAGAGCAATCCCTTATAAGATATAAGAAAACTCATCTCTCTCCTCTGCTCAAGACTCTATGTTTGCCTGCTCTGTCTTGGTAGCAGTTTTTCCCATTCCCACCAATTTTCAACACAGTAACTCCTTCACTCCAACCCTTTGATTTCATCCCCTGCTACTCTTTCTTTTGTCCAGTTTGCTTCAGTTACATTAGTCTTAACACTGTTCCTTGATCCACTGGTATCATGATGCCAATCATACTCCTATCTAAATACAAAGCAAGTAGAGGTGATGGAATTCCAGTTGAGCTGTTTCAAATCCTTAAAAGATGATACTGTGAAAATGATGCACTCAATATGCTAGCAAATTTGGAAAAGTCAGCAGTGGCCACAGGACTGGAAAAGGCCAGTTTTCATTCCAATCCCAAAGAAAGGCAATGCCAAAGAATGCTCAAACTACCGCACAATTGCACTCATCTTACATGCTAGTAAAGTAATGCTCAAAATTCTCCAAGCCAGGCATCAACAGTACATGAATCATGAATTCCAGATGTTCAAGCTGGTTTTAGAAAAGGCAGAGGAACCAGAGATCAAATTTCCAACATCCGTTGGATCATCAAAAAAGCAAGAGAGCTCCAGAAAAACATCTATTTCTGCTTTATTGACTATACCAAAGCCTTTGACTGTGTGGATCACAATAAACTGGAAAATTCTTCAAGAGATGGGAATACCAGACCACCTGACCTGCCTCCTGAGAAATCTGTATGCAGGTCAGGAAGCAACAGTCAGAACCAGACATGGAACAACAGACTGGTTCCAAATAGAAAAAGGAGTAGGTCAAGGCTGTATATTGTCACTCTGCTTTTTAACTTACATGCAGAGTACATCATGTGAAATGCCAGGCTGGATGAATTATAAGCTGGAATCAACATTGCTGGGAGGAATATCAATAAACTCAGATATACAGATGATACCACCCTTATGGCAGAAAATGAAGAACTAAAGAACTCTTGATGAAAGTAAAAGAGGAGAGTCAAAAAGCTGGCTTAAAGCTCAACGTTCAGAAAACTGAGATCATGGCATCTGGTCCCATCACTTCATGGCAAATAGATGGGAAAACAGTGGAAATAGTGGCAGAATGTTTTGGGCCCCCAAATCACTGAAGATGGCGACTGCAGCCATGAAATTAAAAGACACTTACTCCTTGCAAGGAAAGTTATGACCAACCTAGACAGCATATTGAAAAGCAGAGACATTACTTTGCCAACTAAGGTCTGTCTAGTCAAGGCTATGGTTATTCCAGTAGTCATGTATGGATATGAGAGTTGGACTATAAAGAAAGCTGAGTGCTGAAGAATTGATGCTTTTGAACTTTGGTGTTGGCGAAGACTCTTGAGAGTCCATTGGATGGCAAGGAGGTCCAACCAGTCCACCTTAAAGGAGATCTGTCCTGAGTGTCCATTGGAAGGACTGATATTGAAGCTGAAACTCCAATACTTTGGTTACCTCATGCGAAGAGCTGACGGATTTGAAAAGACCCTGATGTTGGGAAAGATTGAAGGTGGGAGGAGAAGACAACAAAAGAGTATGAGATGGTTGGATGGCATCACTGACTCAATGAACATAAATTTGAATGAACTGGGAGTTGGTAATGGACAGGGAAGCCTGGCATGCTAGAGTCCATGGGGTTGCAATGAGTTGGACATGACTGAGTGATTAAACTGAATTATGACTAGCCCCCTCATATCCTCCCATACTCTAATACTGCCTTTGTAGAGTGATTTCATCTAGCTACGTTGATTATACCATCCCCTCCTACCCTCCCTGCTTTTCTATTTCTTGTACCTTTATTTTCCCATAGCATTTTTTTACCATCTGACTCATAAAGTGTTGACTTGTTTGTCTCTACCCATTAAAAAGTAAGTTCCATAAAGCAAGAGAACTTGTTTGTTCACTATTGTAATCACAGGATGCAAATAATTCAATAAATTTCACAAATTAAACAAATAATCATAGAATGACTGAATTAATGAATTAATCAACTTCTGAGAACTCAATGCATCTTCTTGGGAATGATAATAGAACTACAATGGGTATAAAATATATAGTAGTCTAGTATTTTACAATATGCTGCGAATCCACAGCAATCTCATACACTTATGAGGTGAATGTATCTAAAACACTCAGCTATTGTTTTACATCCTTTCTTAGTAAATGCCTTTCCAAAACTGTTACAGTTGGAAGAAGTACCAAGCATCCTTTGGTTTGGGAATATGTCTAAATTACAGAGTTGTTCTGAGTGCGGTCATTATATATGGAAATGACAGTAAAGTTTTATCTGGATTTCAATTTTAAGAAAAGGTTAGAAGGTTCAGTTACTGCGATAATGACTCTGGCACATATTAGTTTGCAAGGAAGATAGACTAGGATAGGATGTTCTCAAAATAGAGTTTAAAAATTCTTTTTGAACTAAATAAGCAAAGACCTCATGCCAATATTAGGGTAAATGCCACTAAATCAAGAATGCTAAGTGGTATTTAATCAGCCAGACTCTGTGGCTAATGGACTGAACTGGTCAAGGCCTCTAAGGATCCAGACTTACTTGCCAATCTGCATTACTTTATCTAAGTGTAGGGTGTGGATGTCGTTAATAATGAAAAGACATCTTGACTACATTGACCACGTGCAGCAAGGTAGTTTGGTTATAGTGGTCTCTAAGGATGAAAAGAAAAGAAGAAACAAATTTAGGATTCCTGGTTAAATGATGATCATGCTGGCAGAAAAATGAACATCTGGCTACATCTGCCTATTTTTCATAAGAAAAGCATCTACACTTGGGGTATGTACCTGCATTATGAATACAGGATTTCTTATTTATGCTAATGTAGAGGGGAAATATAAAATTTTTTCATTAGTAATGAATAAAGCACTACAAGTAATTTATTTGAGGAAAAATATATAAAGTCTTTATGGTTGGGACAATCTATTTTCAAATGTAAAGAAGGATCAATTTTTTTTTAAAATTTCAATAAACAAGTATTTGAAATTGACAAATGTAAAAGTTTTTACATTTTATATTAAAAGCTACATGGAGAAATGTTTAAAACACCCCAAGTTTATAGTTAAGTACTAACAATACATTCATAATCATATATTTAATTTTGCCTTTAACTTTAAGAGAATATTTTAAATTTTAAAAATTAAAGGCTTCAACATTGATCAGAGCAGTAGTCTCCACAAGTGCTCCATGTACTAACTATAAAAGTAGAGATAAGTTGACTTTTAAAATGATTGTTTATAGAAAGGATTGTTCACTGAAGCTTATGGGTAATTTTATAGAATTAAGAGTTATTAATAATATTTATAGTAGTAAAATATTCATAGCTAACATTTATTAAGCACTGTATGCCAGCTAGTATTTTAAGATCTTTCCATGTATTTTTCTCTTATTTTCACCATCTCCTCCTCAGGTGTGAATTACTATTTTGATAACCATTTACAGGTGAGAAAACTGAGACTGAAAATTCAAACACTCTGGGCCAGGACACAGAACTGATGGGTGATGGGGCCAGAATCCTGACCCGTGTACTCTAGCCTCAAAGCCCATGTTTTCAATTCAACAGTGTTAACACAAAGTGCTAGCTTAGGGAATAAAAGGTTGAAGTCAAGGGCTCCAGCTCTAAGTCTGTCTTGTTGGTGCCAGGAAAGGCGGTTGTAAATCGCAAAATCCAGGCAATCTTCAGGTCATTGTCTCTCCCCAGTGGCAAATAAACTGCTTGACTAGTAGTTTTGACAGGACCCATCAGTTGATTTGGCATCGGCAGGCAAAGTCATTGTCTAGCCACCATATACTATAGCGAGGTTCTTGGCCAGAGTCTCTTGTCAGCATTGTTTCACAACACTGTGAATCATGTACTCCCAGCAGAGGTTCAAGCCACAGCAGAGTACATCAGCTACAGTCTTCACAGCTCAGCGGGTTTCAGGGAAATTTAGGGGACGGTACCATGCCCTCTACATCATCTTATTGCCGTCTCAACAGATTTACCCTGAGGCAATGACTTTAGGAATTTGGCTACACAAAGAACATTTTCAAATCCTAGGAGAGTAAATAGGTTAGTGGTAATAAAGGTTTTCAAAATCAAGTTCATATGCATTTTTGTTACAAATTAGGTGTGATAGCAAATGTTACAGAATGCTGCTGCTGTGGCTAAGTCGCTTCAGTCGTGTCCGACTCTGTGCGAGCCCATAGAGGGCAGCTCACAAGCCTCCTCCATCCATGGGATTTTCCAGGCAAGAGTTCTGGAGTGGGTTGCCATTGCCTCCTCCGGTTCCAGAATAGTTGGGTGTCAAAAAGACTAGATGTACAAAAACTATCATACCTGCCTGCCACACACACATACGTACACCATCAAACATTTTTAGCCTCTACATTCTCACATTTAGAAGGTTCATCCCTTATTTTGAATTTAACTATCAGCTCTAGGTGAATAACCCTCAAACAATATCTAAGTTTATAAAATTAGTTGACCTGAGCAACTCAACCTCTTGGAAGACTACTATTTTGGCATTTTTCAAAGGTCCCTTGGGATATTATATAGTTAAAGGGAGACAATGTTGAATTTTAATGACATTCAGAACTTCAGTAAATAGCAGCATCTTGTGCCAATCCACCTGGATCTCAAAGTTGAGAGACCAGGTTTACTGTCCAGGCTGACCTAATTCAGCAGTTGACTTGATTGAATATACAAATCTGAGTCAGAGATCACTAGATGGCAAGGAAAGTAGGTCACAGGAATCCTAAGAAGGACAAGATAGGGAAGTAACAGTCTAAAGAGAGGGGTATAAAGACAGGTGAGATCATAATAATGCTAATGGACAATCCTATGGGTTTTATGCTTCAAAGGAGCATTAGTTATATACTGTATAGCAAGTTACCCCAGAATTTAGCGCCTTATGTTAAGTATTAATGATCTCATAGTTTCTGTGGGTCAGGAGTCAGGGCACAGAGCAGCTGGTGCCTCTGGTTCAAGGTCCTCAGAAAAGCTGTCAGCCGGGCTACTGCCCTCATCTCATTGCAAGGGGCTGAAGGATCTGATTCGCCTCACAAAATGCAGCTGGCCTCCTGTAGGGTGATTGTCTAACGGAATGGGAGAGAGAACAGAACACACCGGAGGCCTAAGTTATGTTCACTCTGTAACCTAATCTCAGAAGACAAGTCCCATTACTTTGTCACATTCTAGTCAACAGAATCAAGTCATCGGGTTCAGCTGACACTAGAGAAAGGAGATACAGAGGGAGTGACTAGCAGAAGTGCAGTTGGCAGCTACTTTAGAAGGTATCTACCAAAAAGGATAACAGAAAGCCTTATAATAAGTATTATCCAGCCAGAATAAGCCTAGCTTCATACAGATTTTATCTAAATACATGTCTTTACAATCCAATGTGCATTAAAGGCAACTGAAGAGCATGTTAGACCCTTAGCCTTTAGGTCTCACTACTCTATTAACTCAATTCAAGAGGCCAAAGTTAGGGTGAGGGGGACCCATATTTTTATCACTCCCTCTAGAGATTAGAACATAAATGATGGGCAGACCATGATTTGAGGGAACAATGATCCAGGAAAACATTTTTTTTTCATGTCCTAAGCATTGAATTAATTATAGTCCCCACTCCCCAAACACACACACACACTGAAATGTTTCTAAAAATAAGAATACTAGACTTTAAAATAAGTATAAACAAATGTAACAAAATTCCATTTTTTACTTACAAAGCAATTTCAAAGCTCTTTTTGAAATGTCACCTGAAAATATTTACCCCCTCTGTTGGGAGGAGTTCTGGATTTGTTGCTTCCTGCAATTAGTTTGACTATTGAGTCCTTCTTAGGGAATGTGAATGTCACTTAGTGGAAAGAGTGGTCTGATGTTTCTCGGGATTGAATTTTCATGCTATCCAGTACTATATGTATGGACTGTTTCAAACTGTCCAAATTCTGTTTTTTCGTTTTAAAGGTGTGGGTAACAGCATCTGTATCAGTATGACTGTTGAGAATTCAATGGGTTAGCAAATAGAAGTGAGCCCATTAGTGCAATGGAGGTACCCAATTTGCAGCATTCAACAATAAATCTTGAACTCAATAAATGTTCCCTGTTGTCATGATAACTGCAGTAGATGCTTTGTGATTGTACATGGTTATTGTTCTCTTTCAGTGAATTTTTCCATTTGGGTGCGGCAAGATCATCACTGTTATGTGCTGTTTTGCTTGCTTACTGTTTTATGTACGCTACTATTCAGCTTTAAATTTTTTGAAAGCCTTCTTTCATGGGAATTTACCTGATTATCAAAGTCATGAACTAATTGGTATCTCTTGAATGTCTTCCTTTTATATAAAACTAATAACTCAGCAGGTTTTCACTGACCTTTCATGAGGTGTCTACTTTTTTAACCTTTGTTAGTATGGGATTTGGACTTTGGCATATGTGTTTGTATTGTTACTTCCTGTGTTTTAAATTATTTTTCCACTATATGGCTATATGTCATGTAATAATTGTCATGGCCAATCCCAAAGAAAGGAAATGCCAAAGAATGCTCAAGCTACCGCACAATTGCACTCATCTCACATGCTAGTAAAGTGATGCTTAAAATTCTCCAAGCCAGGCTTCAACAATACGTGAACCGTGAACTTCCAGATGTTCAAGCTGGTTTTAGAAAAGGCAGAGGAACCAGAGATCAAATTTCCAACATCTGTTGGATCATCGAAAAAGCAAGAGAGTTCCAGAAAAACATCTATTTCTGCTTTACTGACTATGCTAAAGCCTTTGACTGTATGCATCACAATAAACTGTGGAAAATTCTGAAAGAGATGGGAATACCAGACCACCTGACCTGCCTCTTGAGAAAGCTGTATGCAGGTCAGGAAGAAACAGTTAGAACTGAACATGGAACAACAGACTGGTTCCAAATAGGAAAAGGAGTCTGTCAAGGCTGTATATTGTCACCCTGCTTATTTAACTTATATGCAGAGTACATCATGAGAAATGCTGGGCTGGAGGTAGCACAAGCTGGAATCAAGGTTGCCAGGAAAAATATCAATAATCTCAGATATGCAGATGATACAACCCTAATGGCAGAAAGTGAAGAAGAACTAAAGAGCCTCTTGACGAAAGTGAAAGAGGCAAGTGAAAAAGTTGGCTTAAAGCTCAACATTCAGAAAACTTAGATCATGGCATCTGGTCCCATCACTTCATGGCAAATGATGGGAAACAGTGGAAACAGTGCCAGACTTCATTTTTCTGGACTCCAAAATCACTGAAGATGGTGATTGCAGCCATGAAATTAAAAGACACTTACTCCTTGGAAGGAAAGTTATGACCAACCTAGACAGCATATTAAAAAGCAGAGACATTACTTTGCCAACAAAGGTCTGAGTAGTCAAGGCTATGGTTTTTCCAGTGGCCATGTACGGATGTGAGAGATGGACTACAAAGAAAGCTGAGTACTAAAGAATTGATGCTTTTGAACTGTGGTGTTGGAGAAGACTCTTGAGAGTCCCTTGGACTGCAAGGAGATCCAACAAGTCCATCCTAAAGGAGATCAATCCTGGGTGTTCATTGGAAGGACTGATGTTGAAGCTGAAACTCCAATACTTTGGCCACCTGATGCAAAGAGCTGACTCATTTGAAAAGACCCTGATGCTGGGAAAGATTGAGGGCAGGAGGAGAAGGGGAAGACAGAGGATAAGATGGCTGGATGGCATCATCAAGTCAATGGCCATGGGTTTGGGTGGAATCCGGGAGGTGGTGATGGACAGGGTGGCCTGGCATGCTGCGGTTCATGGGGTCGCAAAGAGTTGTACACAACTGAGTGACTGAACTGAAGTGAACATGGGCAATTGTATGTTTAAATGGCTTCAGAGATCATCTCCATTAAATGAAGCATTCACTGTTCTTGAGCTTTACTTAACTAAAACGTCACTGTAAAATGGGTGTGTGTGTATGTGTGTGTATATATATATGTATTTCAGTAGCATGTTGGTAATGTTTTTAATGTTTCATTTCCCTTCTAAAATGTTGTATTCAGAAAGATAATTTCAGTATATATTTTACAAATTGTAAAATTTTCTCTTGAAACTTCACAATTATTGCTCCATTATTGTTCCATATTTGTTGCTAACGAGTAAAACTCTGAATTCATTCTGATTTATATCATTTGGTAGGGAAACCACATTTTTAGCACAGATGCTTGTAAAAATTTGTTTTTGATCTCTGTAATTATTTTGCCAGAATGTGTCTAGACTCATTGACCTGTCTTCAGATATACTTACACTGTTATAAACCATTTTAATATGCTCTTACTGATTCTTTTTCTTTGTTGTAAAGCAGCATTCATAAATTCTAATAACTCCAGTGTCTAGACAAGTAATGTAAACGTTAAAATGTATCCTGAGAGAAAATACAGGCCCCACCTAAAGGGAGCAGTTGCTATGCAAACTTAAGAAATGGTTGCCATTTGGAAATGGGATCTTAGTGTGCCCAAATGGTCTAATTTTTGAAGAGAAGCTATGAAATCACACCGCCTAAATGTTGGATTAAATCTGTTTCTCTTTGAATGACATTGCATGAGCCATGTAAAATATACCTGCTAGTCTTATTTACTTATAAATTATCATTTTATAACATTTAGTTAGTTATCATCAATTAATCTTTCCTTAATTCAACCATTTAGCAAATATTAACTGAATGACTATATTATCCAGTCATGATCTAGGAACAAGGTATATAGTTGTTTCTTTTGTAGTAAATACTACTGATTTAAACTTTTTTCCCTTGTAATTTTTCTGAACTTCTTAACAGAAATTTTAAGTTGGATGTCATTTTCTGCACTTTACATTTTCATCTCCTTTCTTATTTTTATGTCCTTTATTTCTATTTTAAAGTTTATCATCCACATCATGGATTCATTTTCTGCAATGTCAGATCCCTTCTTTGTCTTCTATTATAAGAAGTTGAATTATACTACAATTTTAGTCTCCTTGAAATTCTTCTTTATTTTGCCCATTCCCTTTCAAATTTCTTTTTATTTATTTATTTATTTTTTGCTTCTGCTTAGGAGAAGACTCTTGAGACTCCCGTGGACTGCAAGGAGATCCAACCTGTCCATCCTAAAGGAGATCAGTCCTGAGTGTTCACTGGAGGGACTGATGTTGAAGCTGAAAGTCCAAAACTTTGGCCTCCTGATGCGAAGAGCTGACTCATTTGAAAAGACCCTGATCTGGGAAAGATTGAGGGTAGGAGGAGATGGAGATTACAGAGGATGAGATGGTTGGATGGCATCACTGTCTCAATGGACATGAGTTTGGGTGGACTCCAGGAGTTGGTGATGGACAGAGAGGCCTGGCGTGATGTGGTTCATGGGGTCGCAAAGGGTCAGACACGACTGAGCGAATGAACTGAGTAGAAACCTTATAATCATGGATTATACCAAAAATCACTTTTGAAATACTCTTCCTCAGAATATTTAAGATTATATTTTCTATCTTTTGTACTATAATATCTGTTTGTTGGTTCCATGTTGGTTAGTTTTTTTAAAAAAACAAACAACTTATTCTTTCTCTTATTTGAAGGAGGAAAACTCTCTTTTTTTTTTTTTAATTTTCTTTACTTTATTGTGTTGGTTTTGCCATACAATGACATGAAACCGCCATGGGTTTACCTTGATGCAGTGATTGCTCACAGAGAGGTGGACCTTAGAACTATGCTCAGATCTTAGATCTGTACTCTTATTCTGATGAAAAGCTTCACTAAGGTTTGAGAAGTAGAGTAGCTTTGTATGAATGGTGCCCAGCATAATGCTCAGTGTCCCGTATGAATGTAATACTGTGCTTGTGATCACTTAGAACAGGACGACAAAAGAGCCATCTGGAGCTCACGTTGCTACTGAGTTTCCTCCAGGTTCCAATTCTCCTATAACACTGAATTTATAGACTCTCTAATTATATAATTTTTATGATGCAATGTGCTTCCACTAACCTCCTTGCCCTTCCCCTTCCCAACAAACTCCATTTCCTATCTTGATTAATTGTTCTGAATAGAATAAGAAAGATGAAGTACAAAGATGAGTAATGTCTTCTCAGCACTACTATTATGCCAGCATGCATAAACCCTCAGTATATAATCAGAATCCATCAGATCAGATTTTAGTTTTTGAATTTTTTTATCAGGTCTAAGTATTTGTGAAAATAACTTTTATTGTTGTTTAAATTTTTCTTGGTATTAGACAGAAATTTTACTCATTTTGCAAAACATAAAATACATATTCAGTCTTGCTATTACCAAAACCATCCACTGAGCCCTTTATATGCATGCTACATTATGGAATATTGTGCTTCATTTTTCTATATATTGATATAGTTTATTATTAATCATTCTAGAGATTATTTTATCATTAATCTTAATTATGCATCACTTATCACCACTGATGTTTGAAACAGGAATAGAGAAAACAGGATAGAATAATCCAGAAGGATGATATATTTCCTTCCTTAGTTTTCTTACTATATTGTCTAAAGTTTTATACCACCTTTCAAGAAGGTATAAAAGAAGACTAAAGACACTCATTGTATTTTGTTTTTTACTTATATTGGATACAAATGAGAATTCAGAATTTTTAAATTTCTACCCAAACCACCAAAGGAAGAAAACTGACAGAAGGAGATGTCTCACAACTCTGAGAGCAGAACTCTAGACTTTAATAGTGGGGGTGAAATTGTTCCTATAAGTGAAATCTGAGATGAATTTTCTTAAAACTAAAAAAGTTCTGAGTGAAAAAAGTCTTTGTGAGAACGTAAAGAAAAAACATATTACCAACCAGTTAGTCATAAAACAAGCAGGACCTTAATCTAACCATCCACGTAATATTTCACAGCAAGAACGTAGAGGATCCCATTTTGCTAAAAATATATGTGATGATATTCTTTCACTTTTTATCTGGTTGTATACCACAGTTTTTTGATACCAAAAATGTTGCCATGTTTACATTAACACATCTAGTTATTTTTATTATCTCCTCATTCTTACTGCTGTAAAGTTTCATAAAATGACAGGAAATTATAACAACCTAAAAACGTGTATTGGACCCAGATGGTAAATGCATTAAACCATATTCCTGGTTTCCTAAAGGCTTAGTGAATATTATATGCTGCTAAGTGTTTATAGTTAAAGTATATTTGGTGGCTGTCTTTGGTTATGGTTGTCATAATTCTCATCATCATCAACCTAATCATTTAAGCAATGAATGGGCCCCTGATAATTTATCTCAATTAAAATATACCTTCCCTATAATGGAAGAGGTACTCTGCTCATCTTTACTTAGGGCAGCACTCCCTCTTTACCTCCATGCATGCGCTGGTGGGAAAACAGGAAACAGGAACGTCTACAGGGAAAACTGCCGAGTGCCATTTTAAATTAGAAGTCTGCACATTTGTTTATTTTAAAATGTAGAAAAACATCAGAGAAAATGAAAGAAATCTAGATACAAAAATGACAAAGGAAAATAAAACAAAACTAGAAATAAAAAGAATAATTATTGGAGAAAACGAGAAAGCCAGTTCAAAGAAAAAGATACAAAGAGTTGGAAGGACCTTTCAAGAGAGTGCAAAATTATCCAGTTCAAACATTGTTAACACTAAGGCACTTATCAGACACTTATTTATTCAGCACTGCATCTAAATGTACTAGGAACACAAAGATAGAATACTATGTCTAAGGATTTATAGTGCAGTGGGCACAGTTAACAGATAAGCAGTCTTCATCTCTCCCCAGTTTCACAAAACATCTGTTTCCTGTGCAGTTCCATCTTAACTGATATATTCAGGTGGACTAAAAGTTCTGCTGCCAACAAGAATGGAGTAGCCAGATGAGATGGCAGACAAGAAATAAAAGTATCATAGAAGTCAAAAGTGGAAAAGTAGAATTCTACCCTTTACCAAGAAAATAGCATGCTACCTCATCTTTCACCCCCTAAGAAACCTCACTCAACACTTTACAGTTCTATTTAGAAATTAATGTGAAATATAAAAGAAGACAGAGAAAGAAGGAATTAATCATGATTGGTGGAGATCTTAGGGGAATTAATCAAGGTAGGTTTCACACAAGAGGTGACGTAATAATTGTCTTTTTAAAGTAAGAACCTTGGGTGTATAAGAAGGAAAAGAGCATTTTAAAGACAGAAAATAAATGCACAGGGCTTGGGAGGAAAGAAAGCTGTTGTGTTCAGGAAACAGAAAGTCACCATATTTGAATAGAATCTAAGTATATACACAAGACATAAAATTTTGGTGGCAGAAAACACTGACAAGAAACCAGCCATACTAGACAGTATCCAGACTGGGACCTATACATCACTCAGAAGGCAATGAAAAGCTATTTAAGCAAGAAATGCCAATCCGCAAACATGTGTTGGAAGAATAAATGTTGTCAAAATGACTATACTACCCAAGGCAATCTACAGGTTCAATGTAATCCCTATCAAATTACCAATGGCATATTTCACAGAACTAGAATAAAAAAATCTTATATATCTATGGAGACACAAAAGAGCCTAATAGTCAAAGCAATCTTGAGAAAGAAAAACAGAGCTGAAGGAATTAGGCTCCCTGACTTTAGACTATACTGCAAAGCTAGTCATCAAAACAGTATTATACTGGCACAAAAATAGAAATATAGATCAATGGAACAGGATAGAAAACCCAGAAATAAACTCTGTGTCTATGGTCAATTAATCTATGACAAAGGAGGTAAGACTACACAATATTGGAAAGAAAGTGTCTTCAACAAATGGTGCTGGGAAAAATTGAACAGCTACATGTAAGAAAATAAAATTAGATCATTTCTTTAACACTGTACAGAAAAATAAGCTCAAAATCTGTCCTAAATGTAAGACCAGATACTATAAAACTCCTAGAGGAAAACATATACAGAATATTCTCTGACATAAATCACAGTAACATCTTTTTTGATCTGTCTCCCTGAATAATGGAAATAAAAATGGGACCTACTTAAACTCAAAAGCTTTTGCACAGCAAAGGAAACAATAAATGAAACAAAAAACAACCCACAGATTGGGACAAATTATTTGCAAATGATGTGATCCACAAGGGATTCGTCTCCAAAATTTATAGAAAGTTCATGATGCTTAACAGAATCAAAACAAACAACTCAATCAACAAACGACAGAAGCCTTAAATGGACATTTCTCCTAAGACATATAGATGGCCAAGAGGCACATGAAAAGATATTCAACATCATAAATTATTAAATAAATATAAACCAAAACTACAATGAGATATCACCTCACAGCAGCCAGACAGACTATCATCAAACACCTCACAAACAGTAAATGCTATAGTGGATGTGGAGAGAAGGGAGCCCTCCTATACTGTTGGTGGGAATGTAAATTGGTATAGCCACTATGGAGAACAGTTCCTTAAAAACCTAAAAATAGAGCTACTATGAGAGTGAAAGTGAAAGAAAGTGTTAGTTGCTCAATCACGTCCAACTCTTTACAACCCCATGGACAATAGCTTACCAGGCTCCTCTGTCCATAGAATTCTCTAGGCAAGAGTACTGCAGTAGGTAGCCATTCCCTTCTCCAAGGGATCTTCCCAACCCAAGGACTGAAGTTGTGTCCTCTACATTGTAGATGGATTCTTTACCATCTGGGCCACCAGGAAAGGACACTGCAGTCCCACTCCTGGGCATGGATCTGGAGAAAAACATGATCCCAAGTGATACAATGCACCCCAGTGTTCACTGCAGCACTATTTACAACAGCCAGGATACAGAAACAACTTCAATGTCCACTGACAGAGGGATGAGTAAAGAAGATGTGGTGTATATATACAGTGGAACATTACTCAGCCTTTGGAAAGAATGAAATGATGCCATTTGTAGCAACATGGATAGACCTAGAGATTGTCATAATGAATGAAGTAAGCCAGAAAGAGTAGGAGAAATATCATATGATCTCTCTTATATGTTGAATCTAAAAAGCAATGATACGCATGAACTTACAAAACAGAAAGAGATTCAGAGACTTAGAGAACAAACTTATGGTTGCCAGGGGGACAGGACAGTTAGTGAGTTTGCAATGGACAGGTATACACGGCTTTATTTAAAGTGGATAACCAACAAGGACCTACTGTACAGCATATGGAACTCTGCTCAATGTTATGTGGCAGCCTGGATGGGAGGGGAGTTTGGAGGAGAATGGGTATATGTAGATGTATGGCTAAGTTCCTTTGCTGTCTACCTGAAACTATCACAACATTGTTAATCAGCTATACCCCAATACAAAATAAATAGCTTAAAATAAAAAAAATTAATGCAAAAGTGTAATTTATATTTTCTCTCCATTTTTATAAATGATAAAATTGAGTGATATATAAAAATAATAAATGATAAACTTTAAAGTGTAATTTAAAAATTGATTATATTCTAGATTCTGTTTTTGCTGATAACAAAAGAAGTGAGGCTACAAGATAAGTAAACTTAACCTGGCCAATGAAAAACAACTTGGTTTCTTCTGGTTTAAGACAGAGTTTTTTAGGTTTACGTTTTCTATCAGTTCAAAGCTCAGGTTCAAAACCAAGTCTGCTTCCCCTTCTGAAAGCATTTTCCTCCCTTTCCTCTTGCTTAAAATGTCCCAGGCACAGAGAGAAGAAGAAAGAGCTCGTGTCCTCTTAAAGAAGTAGGAGGCAGGCTCTCTGGTTCATATGCAGTGTGTACTTGTGGGAATTGGTGAAGGCATTGTTTCTTTTTTTTTTTTTTTTTTTTGAAGTTGGAAGTGTATTTATTCATTTCTTTTTCTTTTTTTTTTAACATTTTTTTTATTAGTTTTGCCAAACAATGACATGATATCACCATGGGTTTACATATGCTCCCCCTCCAGAACCCCCCTCCCTCCTCCCTCTACCCGGGAAATCTCGTTGCACCAGTCCCAAGCATCAATCCTGGGCTGGCTATTGCTTAGACATATGATAATTAACATGTTTCAATGCCATTCTCCCATATCATCCCACTCTTTCCCTCATCCACAGAGGCCCTGAGTCTATTCTATACATCTGCGTTCCCTTTGCTGTCTCGCATGCTGGCATTGTTTCTTAAATGTCTTGATCTCAGGATCCCCTTCACATTAAAAACTATTAAGAAATCCATACAAACTAGTGAATATAAAAAAAAGGAAACAGACTCATGAATATAGAGAACAAAGTAGTGGTTACCAATGGGGGGTGGGACAGGGTGGCAGAGGGGCACTATTGGGGTGGCAGACTAAGAGGTACGAACTATTATGTATATGACAAGCCGCAAGGATATGTAACTATAAATGGAATATAACCTTTAAAATCATGAATCACTATACTGTACATCTGTAACTTATATAATATTGTACACTATACTTCAATTTAAAAAAAAGAAACCTAAAAAAGTGTGTTAATGTGAGTTGCATTGCTTTTATGATTATGTGGTCATAATCACCACATTAGAAATCAAAACAGAAAAATGTTAAATGCATATTAATTTTAAATCAACACTAAAAATTCATTATATATTAACATAAAAATATTCTAATGAAAAATAAAATTTTCCAAAAAGTAGTGGTAAGAATGGCATTCCTTTACATTTTGCAAATCTCTTTGTCTGGCTAACTAACCTAATAGAAGATACTTGGATTTTCATAAATATGTCACTCAATCTGCTGAGATATGTTGTTTTAGCTGAAATATTTGAAGAAAATCCTGCCTCCTACACATATTTTACTAGAAAAA
This sequence comes from Antilocapra americana, assembly GCA_007570785.1. Classification (NCBI taxonomy): domain Eukaryota; kingdom Metazoa; phylum Chordata; class Mammalia; order Artiodactyla; family Antilocapridae; genus Antilocapra; species Antilocapra americana. The sequence goes on from ML661896.1 coordinate 14,299,770, forward strand.
GAAGAAGTATTATAACGGTATTTTCATATGATTTTGGATATTCTTTGATACTGTAACAAAACCCAACTCAATGAGTGAAAACATCTTAAAAGCAAATAAGAGCTAAGTAATCGGAAACCATATCAATTTTTTTTTGTACTCAAGCATACCTTGTAACTTGAATAGCTCTTCTAGTCATGCATGATTTCCCAACATCTCTGGGAAAATATTGGTTGAATAATTTATGCAGATCTTCCATATGGCTGACACATTTCATTACACAGAGTCAAATATAAAATCCATTAGTAATACCACTTATCTCATGAGCAATGTCTCTCGAGCTTAAGGTAACAAATAAAAGTTTTCAAATGTATTAGTTTTCTATTGTTGACATAATAAATTACCACTAGTTTATGAGCTCAGAGTTATGTTGTTCGGGAGCCCCAGTTCTGCAGACCATATTTTCATAACTGCTAAGCTCCAAAGCCTACATCATTTGAGAAACTATATGTTTGGCTGTGGTAAAAATTAACCTTAAAATCCAAGTGATTTAATATATAAACAACTATTTCTCACTCATAAAATGCCCACTCCTAGGTTAGGAAATTCACCTGGAGATTTCTTCTCCAGGTAGGATGAAGTGTTCTTGGCCTGTCATTCAATTATCTATTGTACTATTGTCCTGTCTCTCATTGTTCTGTGGACTAACTGGGCTCTGTTGGAGGGTTATAACTTGAGGTTCCTTATATAGAAACAATCTTAAATCAACTGAGGTTACAGATATGTCTAAGAGAGCAGCTGGGTTAGGCATCCAATCTGGCTCTCTTATATCAATGGATGTACCGGGCAGGTCAGCTGAGGCTATTGACCTGAACACCTGCATGAAGCTTTCTCTTGTAGTTTGAGCTTCTCCAAACAATGAGTTTGGAGATTCCCAGAGGGTGTGTCCCAAGATCATGTGTTTCAAGAAACAGGAAGAAAAGTCTGCCTGCCCAAGAAGGCTTGGGTATGAAAACTGGCACAACGTTATTTCCATTACATTATGTTGGTCAGAGCTTTCACAGAACCTGATCTGATCTAAGGGGAGGGTGATATAATCCCCACTGCATGATGGGAGAAATATAAGAAAATTTTGATTGTTTGTATTCTATTCCTGCTTGGCTGAATCTCAAGAAGCAATAATGTCCACGACACCGTCCTGTGAACACTCACTGGGAGACAGTCACTCTGATCTGGTCCCTGGCACTCTACTGCTAAATTTGCCTATCAGAGCATCAAAAGGGTATCAGCTTTTGAAGTTCATGGTCTCTTACAGATTCCACTATTATGAAGCTATCAAATCCCTTCATCTCAAACACCAGGCTTCTTCTGAACTACCTGTCCTTTCAGTACCTTGTTGCTTGCTTCCAGGGCATTAGGATATTGTACATCTCCTATAAACCATCAGCAACCAGTATGCCAGAAGAGATACTCAGGCCATGTCAATCACCACCTTCTGCCACAGTTGCTCTACAACATTTAATGATTTGGGGATAAGGTACCTCTTTAATGAGCTATAATTTGGGGGGATATACATTGGGAGTCCATAACAATTTCCAGTCTTCTGAAATCTTTCCCTTGATATCTATTACCCCTATCCTTGCAATTTGACTTACAATCTTGAAAAAAAGGCAAGCACTCTAATGTCCATTTGCATTTCTCTCATTTTCTTTTTCTTTGGCCTCACCTCTCAGATCCAGAAGGTCTTTCTAATTCCCTTTCTTGTCTTTTAGGAATATCCCTTAAATCCATTCCTCTGTTCTATAGCTAATTGTAAAAATGCTCATTTCCTTAGAACTAGTTCTTGCTTTCTTTCTCAATGAAATCTAAGTTGGAAGAATATATTCACTATGATAAAATTCATCATTGCCCTATTTTTTGTAGTAGGCAACCTACAGGGCTGTGCTTAGTTGCTCAGTTGTGTCCAACTCTTTGCTACCCCATGGACTGTAGCCCACCAGGCCCCTCTGTGCATGGCGATTCTCCAGGCAAGAATACTAGAGTGGGTTGTTGTGCCCTTCTCCAGGGGATCTTCTCAACCCAGGGATGGAATCCAGGTCTCCTGAATTGCAGGAAAATTCTTTACTGCCTGAGCCACCAGGGAAGCCAAGCTATAATGTGCAAGCCCAATTCAGTCCCTGGGCTAAATTGAGCCTGTTTTTGAATGGTCCATGCACGAAGAATAGACTTTACACTTCACAGATGTTTCTAGAGCTGTTATATATAGAATGAATAAACAACAAGATCCTACTGTATAGCACAGGAAACTATATTCAATATCCTGTGATAAACAATAATGGAAAATAATATGGAAAACAGCATGTATGTATAACTCAATCACTTTGCCATTCAACAGAAATTAACACAACAGTATAAATCAACTATACTTCAATACAACTTAATAAATAAATAAAAGAAGTTGCTAAAGAACAAACAAATGACCAAAGAACCCAAAGTCAAACAAGAATATAAGACAAAACTTATATTTGGCTTATGAGTCTTCTACAGATAAAGTATGCCAATCCTTGTTGTATTTGGCATTTTCTCTTCTACAGAAATTATGAATGACTTGGTTTAAATGCTTGGAAAGGCACGGTAAAGCTTGGTAAATGTTTAACACTTTTTGAAAATCCCCATTTCAAGAGTAAGAAAAGATCTATTTCAATATCTGACATATACTGAGTGTTCAATAAATGTTAATTTCCTTTCCAGATCTCCTCTTCTCAATGAGGATGATGAGAAAGAATAAAAGTATTCAATTTAACCCAAAAAGATGAAAACATTGATGTTTTAGGTGCTTAAAAGGCATTTGCTTAAGTGAAACTGAAATACTTAAAAGGAATCTCAGGGGGAAGAGAACTTGGTAATTTCTTTCTTTCTTTTTTTTACATACAAGCTGAGCTTCTAATGGTGCTAGGGAGTCATTTGTAAATATGGAAGTAATTTGAAAAAAACAATTGGGTTTTGAGTAGATAAACAAGATTCACATTTGGGAAAATATGTGACAATTGGAACTACCAGAATCTAAGAGTCAATTTATTAAAAAGGAAATCAGAAATAAGGAAATCCAAATACTGGAGACCAGAAGCAAGTTAAGAGTTTCAAGAGGTAGAAAGGAGAAATCAGAGAAAAATCAGTCAGAAAGGAAGCAATACAATCAAGAACAAGTCTTGCTGGGTGCCAAGGTTATCACTAATAAGGCAAGTAATATCCTAAGAAGATAAGCAATTTCCCCAGCACTCTCCAGCTAGATAATCACAGAGTCATTCTTCCATATATCAAATCTAGTGCTTTCCCACTACTAAATCCTGAGACACCCTTCCCTCACAATTTCCATTAGTTTCCTGTTTGCTATTGTTAACAAAATTAAGTGTATTTCTCTTATAATTCTAGAGACAAAGGGTCTGAAATGAGTCACACTGAGCTAAAACCAACATTTCAGTAGGGTTGGTTCATTTCTGGAGGCTTTAGAGTAGGACCTATTCCATTGCCTTTTCCAGCTTCTAGAAACTGCCTACATTCATTGGCTTGTAGGTTCTTTTCACTTAAAAAGCCAGCAAGATGCCCCTCAAGTCTGTCTTACATGGCATCACTCGGATATGGAAACTTTTGCTTCTTTCTTCCAAAACTTAAGGAACCTTGTGAGCACACTGGTCCAACCTAGATTATCCAAAATAATCTGCATATTTTAAGGTCAGTTGACGAGCAACCTAAATTCCATCTGCAATCTTAATTCCCCTTTGCCATATAACCTAACATATTCACAGATCTCATAACAGGTGTATAAATTTAAGGGTCATTATTCTCCCTAGTGTACCACCCCACTTCAAATGCTCCCCATCTTTTAGTCATTCCATCTCAAAATCTGGGAGCCACCTTTGTTTCAATTCTACTATAACCAGTTGTTAATAACAAGGCTCCTTTTATTCATTTATTCATCATTTAACAAGTAATACAAAGTGACTTCAGGTTCAAAGTGTTATTTGTGACTTTAAAAAAGGAATAAGGTATAATGCTTCTCTTCATGGACCTAAAATATGCTGAGTCAATCTGATATGCTTTTTTCCTTCATCTTCATGTCTGAACTAAAATCCTATCTCCTTTTCTTTAAATTTTGCACACATCCAGTTGTTCTATTTATCTGAATGCTCAACCCAGTATCACTTTTTTATGTACTTGCCTGTATTTCAACATTTACAGTGTTCTGTACCAGTGGTTTGTAATACATCTGCCCACTGTTCAAAAGCTGTCTAGTAAGAGATAGACCTTACAGCTTTTTCCATCTCCTGTGCTGCTTATTCTTGTATATGAACCCAACTATATCTTCTTTCACTTTTTTTTGTAAACAAATACTTCTCCCAGAAACTTCCTCCTAACTTTCAAGTGACCAACAGAGGTAGAAAAACTGACTCACAGTGCTTCTTCCTTGTTCAGACTCTGTACAGAAGCTTCTCTTAACCTATCAAGATTTTCAACACCCAATCTAAAAAGCCCCTATTTTATTGTCAGAACCTCTCTGCCTATGAACTCCACGACCAGCATGGAGTCACCTCCTACTGCAGATAACCCATCTCCACACTTTCCAATCCTATCATGCTCCTTTCACCATTGAAGACTTTTGTTTCTGCTCCTGTCCCTGCCTGGAGTGGCTTCTCACTTCTCTGCCCCGTCCCAGTCATCTTTGTATCTCATGCCCAAGATTCTTCCGTAAACTCTCCCCTTTCAATATTTTCTGCCTAATGATGATGTAGTTTTCATTGTTTCAGCTTCCATTTCATAGAATTGATTGTCATTATCGCTAGCATATTATAGGACACTAGCCAGTTAGAAAACAAACCGTAAATTTTAAAATACCTGGTCAGAGGTTAAGAACAGGGACAAAAAAGAAGATGTCGGGATATTATGAATTTATACAACAAATACATGTCACAACTTGGTCTCAGAGAACGTGAAAGAATTAGAATCAATAAACATGTTCTTTGAAAACTAACACTACTCTCCATTATGTAGTCCTCTAACTATTAAGTATTTGTAACATTAAACATATCAACCATATATTTTGTTTTTCCAAAGTAATTCATGCCTCTTACATATATTCAACTAAACTTGAAATATTATACACATTGGGTACATATTAATTGCCAATCAAATATTCAACTTAGTATTATAGAATTGAACATTTTCTTTAGAGTTTTATAACATTATCTCACAGTAGAACAACAATTTTCTAAAATAATGCAAAATTCATACTTGAGCCAAATCATGCCCAAGCCATATTTGTGTCCAAAAACAATTCTTACTCATGAGACAACTCCCAGCCAAAGTCAATTTACATCCCAAACCACTTTTTATTGATGAGACATTTAAAAACTGCAATAGAAAATTTGCCACCTTAGGAGAACAAAACAGGCACAAATAAATACTGAGGAAACAAATTGAATTAATCAAGCCAAAGCATAAGCGGACAAGTAAGAAAGGCTGAAAGAAGTATCAACTCCAAGAATTGATGTGTACAGAACAAGTGGGTCATTTTGTCCTCCTTATGGCTATGTTGCCCAGTTCTACTCAATGGCATCATGTTTAATTTCTTGAAAAAGACAATCACCATCATCTCTGCTTAATCCTCAGAATCAGCTAAATGGACAGCACTTCTAATCCTGACATCTTAGACCACTGAGAGCTTTCCTGAATCCTCCTCTTAAAGAAAAGTCACAAATACATTAGTCTAAAAGAGGGACGTGCAGAACAACAAGATGTTTTCTCAGAGACTGTACCTGTGGCCATCCTTTTATTTCACCCAGGTATTGACAATGGTATTTCAAAAGCTCTTGGGGGCTTGATCTGAAATAATGCAATCTTTCTACAGAAAAACAATCTTATATCCCAACATGTGAGCAGAGTAAAACAAAAAAAAATGTCATAGTACCTCATTGTGCACGGAGTTGCTGAGTTATTGCGGAGGTGATGAGACATTGCTGTAAGCAACAACAGGTTTCTCAGTCTGAGATCTGAAACAAAACGAAACAAAAAAGTCAAAGGGAGTTGTTCTACATGTATCCAATCTTCTGGTGTTCAGAGGGCGCCTATGGAGCACACAGGTAAGAGCCACCAGCAAGCACATCAGCTTTCAGACGATGAGACTTCTTTAACTCCCCATAGCACAGAAAATTACTGAACATACACATGAATCCTGTGCAAGACAAAAAAGGAAATCCTACGTATTGTATAAATATCACTTTCTTGTAGAAATACATTGCATATCATAAACCATATTATTCGAGATGTACTAAAATGAAATACAAAGAATGATAGTGTTTCTATTGTAAATGTTTTTTAATTGTAAAAATTGAGAAGTATCTTATGTCGATAAATCACTTTGGAAATACTTTCAAATTCTGCCTATTATGGGACATTTCATCTGAAGATGCCAAATTTTTATCACCAGTAGCCAGATTGTTAAACAGACATTTTCTCTAGAGCACCTTCCCAAAACTCTCCTTTAATTCTTTTCCAAAATAAAAACCCTCAAAACTCAAAAGGACTTAGGGAAAAAAACTGAAGAAAGGAAGATTGTCTTTGAGGATACGTATTTAAAATAGGTTGACTTATTTGCATGTAATAATATATTTTGACACATGACAAACATCATCAACCAGCCTATCTTGAAACTCCTTTGCATGTAAAGCACTATGTTTATGTGAGTAGTTTCTAGCATTCCCTAACAAAATCAAACATCAATAGGGAATGTGAGGTTTGACACTGATTACCTGAAAATGTAGGAAAGAGGAAACTATTATCTAGGAATACCCTAAAACGAATATTTGTGCATTAACTTTTTTTTGTGTGTATTGTGCATTAACTCCAAAAGTTGTTTTGTCACTAAGTTGCACCCCACTCTTTTGCAACCCCATTGATTATAGTCCACCAGGCTCCTGTGTCCATGGAATTTCCAGTCTAGAATACTGGAGAATACTGGAAAGAAATGGGTTGCCATTTCTTTCTCCAGGGGATCTTCCTAACCAACCGCAAAAGTGCATTATTCCCAATGTCTCCATTATGTGTGAACCATGAGAGTTTGGAAGTGATTAACCTGAAATCATCCAAAATGATACTTTCTTGGACCACAAATGATGCTAAGATTTCCATTTTAGTGTTTAAGATAAACTGTCTTTCTTTCTTGGTTTCTATTTGCTTGCCCACACATGTGAATTGAGGGCTTCCCAGGTGACACTAGTTGTAAAGAATCCACCCGCCAATGCAGAAGCACAAGAAATGTGGGTTCAATCCCTAGGTTGGGCAGATTCCCTGAAGGAAGGCATGGCAACCCACTCTAGTATCCTTGCCTGGAGAATCCTATGGACAGAGGCGGCTGGTGGCTTACTCCATAGGGTTGCAGAGTCAGATAGAAATGAAGCAATTTACCACACAGCACACGGATGTCTATGTGAACTACAGTAATGTCTAAGATAAGAATGAAAAAGAGGATCTAAGAGGTTACAGAGTGGTGATATATTAATCTAAGGAATAAAATGTTAGCTAGAAGGCTTGTCTGGCTGTCTCCAACTCCCAGGAAAAGTTAAAGGGTAAAAAAAGAAGATTGTTTTCCCAGTTATACTGGGAAGACAACTTGGATATGTGATCCTAAAGTGTTAGCGAGCTTTGTTTCATTCTTTTTGTTCTCCACATGTTATTGTTAGTGAAAATTCTGAAAAGGAAACATACAATAAACTTGAAAATGTGTTCATTCCTAAATAGCTGCTGTATGGGAAGGAGAAGATTTTATATCATTTGGTTTCAGACTGTAAAAGGATAGTTATAAGAAGAAAGAGCTGCAGTTTTTCTACAGCAATGGTTTAGAGAAACAGGTCAATTCCTATGGTAGACAAGAAAAAGATCTAAGAAGTACTCAGGAAGCCACCCGGAAGTGATTCTTGAGGAGTATTTTCAGGAAGACTCTTAGGTACATCCAGACCTATCTCAATACAGCTTGAAAATGAGGAAAGGTGCTGAATCACTAGATGAAAGGTGAAAAAAACATATGACCAGCACCTGCCCACCATTCTCTCGGCAAGAGACAACAATCCATATGAGGTGATCACATTAGTGAAAACCAACTCTGTGTCAGAGTCAGACTTTTAAAATACTGAATTCAAGACCTCAACTTAAATCATAACCTCTGGGGAAGAGATTTAATAATCTATGTCTTTTAAAATCTCTTTAGTGATCTTGGCAAGCAGCTATTAATACTTGAGAAATTACTACTTTATAAGTAACTCTCACTTAGAGTAGTGTAACTTTTTTGGTAGAGTTTGTAAAGAACTGACTTGAGTCAAAGGATTCTCCTTAGAATGTTTGGTACAATAGGGATGCCATCTGGTCCCGGAGTTTTCTTCATTTGTAGGAAGGTTTTTGAATACTGATAACAGTCTCCATACGAGTTGTAGATCTGTTTGCTTGCCCTCTTTCTTTATGATTTAATTTTATCATATTATACATTTCTAGGAATTTGTTCTGGGATTTCCAAATTGTTGACATAAAATCTCTTATAATCATTTTAATTTCTGTTTCATCAGTTGTAATGTCTCTTCTTTCACTGGATTTTATTTAACCTCTTCTCTTTGTTAGTCAGTCTAGCTCAAGTTCTTTCAATTTTGTCTTTTCAAAACACCAACTTGGTTTCAATTTTTTTTCTTTTGTTTTTCTATCTTATTTATTTGTGCTCTTGTCTTTTTTTTTTTTCCTGTCCTTCTTATAAATTTTGGTGTGACTTGTTTTTCTAGCTCTTTGAAGTATAAAGTTAGGGTATTTGAGGTATTCCTTCTTTTATAACCTACTTCTTTGTTTAACTTCTATATGTTTTAATATCTGTATCTATAAATATGCCTAGGATTACAGTAGTTATAAAAAATAAAACTGATAAAAGTGATGTAAAGTTTATATATTAAAAATCTAGCAAAATATTGTAAAGCAGACAGACAATAAATGAATTACTTATCATTATTTCATGAAAAACATTATATATGATCAAAGTCTCTCTTTACTGAACTATAATGGCATATTATATACACACTGTCATGAGAAGTACTCTTTGAACAGTGACAATTAGAATACAATTCACAAATTTTAAATAGACACTAATCAAATAAATCCCATTAAATAACATTGGAGGGCATTTTTAGATGTCTTGAAATTTGCAAGAATGCTGTCTTTATTGACATTCTATTTGCCATATAAAAACTTTCACACCTCCATGCATTCTCACATGCATTTAGATGTTGGCCATAAAATGAATGTTGATTTGGCTCATCTAAGACATAACTGAAGCATGAAAGAGCTATAACTAATTAAAGAATAAATCATGTAACTATATAGCTCATAAATTTACATTTTGTTTCAGAATTACTTATAAGTAGCACTAATTAAAGAAGTTTTTAATAGAATAAATGTCAAATGTTAGATACATATTTGTGTAAGAGCATAATATATTCAGATGTTACATAATGATCATATATGGTAAGAGAAAAACAATTTTTTTATTGAAGCTGGAGATGTACATATGCTCAGTATACTTCATAGAGTATTGCAAATCAGTAGAGAATTTATTGGTTATTGAGGGAAAATAAAGTGAGATTCTCATATAACATAGCACATAATTTCCAAATGGATAAGAGTTATAAATAAATAGAAGAAACAAAGACAAAATAAAACAAAAAAAACACATAAATTATAAGGATAATGTATAAATAATTAACCCTATAAACTCAAACTTTTAATGAACTCAATGGTATAATGACTGAACTTGCAAAATAAATGCATTGGTAAAACTAACAAAAGACAATTAATGTTATAGGGAACCCTTTGAAATACATCTTTACCCTGGCTAATATTTTTAATATGCAAACAGTTTATATAAATCTGTAACAAAAATATCTTATTATATCATATTAGACAACATCAGAAATCATTCCAGTGATCTATTTCCTTCATCTGTAAAATGGGGATTTTAGGGATATCTCATGATTTAAAAAGTTGTTGTGAGGATCAAGTAAACCAACAAATGTAAAGCGCTCAGAATAGTCCCTGGTGTCTATTAAGTGCTAGAAAAAAATCTTGTCAATAGGTTCACACAGAAAACCCACAGAAGTCAAAGTATTGGTAAATGTTTAACTATAGTACTAAAAATATATTGTAACTCAAATAATATAAAATGACTGTGCCATGAAATTCATATTTTAAAATAACAATGTTTAATATAATAAAATTACTATGCAACAGATATCAACCATTTTTTGTTTGAATTAAATACAATCATTCTAAAAAGTAATTTGATAATATATATCAACAACTTTTTAAACATATTCAAACATAATAGACAAGAAAATCTTTATATAATCTTTATTTTAAAATAGCCCAATTTATTTCATAATTACTCTTATCTATAATATGGAATTATTTAGATGCATAATAATAGAAAAAATGTTTCCTATAGGAAAATTATCACTTATATAATAGAGAGCATGCTTTTGTTAGTGTCATATTAAGGAACAACTTTAAGACATGAGAAAATACCATTATGCTCTTCTTCATTCATTCAACAACCTTTATTATACTTATTGAGTATAAATTATGTGATAGAAATTATATTTAGCTAAAACATAGCACTAAAAATGTTAAAAGATTTTATTTTTAATACATAAAGAATATGTAAAATTTTAATTTTTGTTCACTTTTTTTGTATTTCCTACTTTCTCTAGTGAGGAGAAATTACTTCTAAAACTTTCTTTAAACATTTATAACTAGCACAGTATCATTCTATGAGGATATTAAAAGCAAAATTTAAGCTTAGAGAAATCTGAGTCAGACTATGGCTCTATGTATTGTTTATGAGATCAGCTACTCAATTTGTAAATCAGTAAGTGAAAGCTGAGTTGTTTTGAGCTTTTCCTTGGGCTTTGCTATTGCACTGGAGTGTAACTAGAATTGTTTAAAAAATATTGATTTAAAACCCTGAGCTCCAAGAGTAAACAAAAAATCAGTGAGAAGATATATTTTAACTTGCCACCATACATTCTGAACTATACAAACCTGAAAAAAAGTAAATAAACATACAGATTTGTCTTTTAAAGATCAGATTACACCCACAAAACACCATCATTTGTTGACTCTCACTGAAAATGAAAGTGAATGAATACATTCCTACTTGGATGAAAATGTATTTAGATTATCACAGGGTCCTAGTATGTTCTGTCAATGGACAAGCAACCTCCAGAAACAGACTGACTTTAGTTTGAAAAGAAAAACTAGACAAAGAAAAATTTAATGTGACACATGCTGCTATCATTCAGCAAAAGGAAGGATGTGGTTCAAAAGGGATATTTAATCAAACTAAATGGTGCTCTAAATTCAGCAGGTGGGATTCTTAAGAGATGTTGTGTCAAAGTTCAAATGATTTTGGTATCATTTTATATGTGGTACGGCTTGAGGTTTGCCCCACGTGTCACAGAAAAGCAGTCTATGAAGAAAGGTAACCTAGCCCTCTGCCATTTATCACAGTGACTTGAACTGCAGACTGGTGTTTTTCAATGATGGTTTAGAAAAGGAATTTGAATGGCACCTGTGCCAAGTCCACAGCCAGTGAAAGCAAGCAGAGTGAAAGGAACTCTGGGAAGCAGAAAATGTGAAAGATCCTACATTCAAACAGGGTATTTGTATCAGAGATAGGTATCAGAGAAGATTTTGATCTACAGGAATGGCAATTTAGAATGATTATTTTGAGTGGAATTAAAAAAAAAGTGGACTGGAGTGATCAATAAAGGAATCAGAGGGACAGGGTAAGAGATATCAGACAATGACTGCCTAAGCTAGGGCTGGAATACTACAACTGGAAAGCAGTAGACAGATGGCTGAGTTAAAGAGCATGGGAAAAGCAGCTCTTAGTGCGATTGACTGAACTTGTGAGATGTGACAGAGAGTGAAGAATCCAACTTGATTCCTGGTTTTTCTTTGACAAATGAAAATATTGTCACTCACTGAAATTGGTAACATAAAAGATAGGACAGTTTGGTCAGAAGTGGAAAAGAGAAAAATGCCAGTTCATTAAGGGAAAGGTGGACAGATCCAGTAAGAAAGTAGTTATAAATGTTTGGAACTCAACAGAGTTGAGTTTTTGGCCACAGGTATAAAGAGGACCATCTAGAAAGAGAAAAGAATCTAATAAGAATAAAAAATTGGAGGAGCAGTCACAGAAATAAGAGAAAATGTGGTGATAGCAATACCGCAGAGGACAAAGAAATAGTATTTTAAGAAGGAAGAAATGGTTATCAACGTTAGCTACTATGCTGAAGATTATACTGGAAATTAAGAATCCTTCAGGCTCAGAATATAAAGGTCCATTGGTGACTCACTGAGAGTTATAGCAGTGAAATGGTGACAGAAATAAGGGAGATAAATCAAGAGCAGAAATTACTCTTTTAAAAATGTTGATAATAAAACTACGAAACTAGGCTGAGGGAGGAATCAGTTTACTTAAAATAAGGTAAAGACTTGAACATGCCATTAGATAGAGAAGTTGGACACGGAGGAAGTCATAATTCACAAAGAATCTATAAGAGCCAAGATTCAGGGTACAAGTGTAGAGATGAATCCTATTAATTTAGTAAGAGTGTTATCATTGTAGTAATTTATACATGTAACTGTGTTCTTCAAAGGGATTCCCTGGTGGCTCAGACAGTGAAGAATCTTCAAAGATGTCTCGCATCGTATAGCAATACATGAAGCAATATAGAAGATGATCAAGATGGCAGAGTAAGAGCTTCCCTGGTGGCTCAGTGCTAAAGAATCTGCCTGCCAATGCAGGAGACACAGGTTGGATCCCTGATCCAAGAAGATTCCAAATACCTCGAAGCAACTAAGCCCATGCACCACAACTACTGAGTGAGCCTATGATCTAGATCCCAGGAATCACAACTACTGAAGCCCATGCACCCTGGAGCCCGTGCTCCACAACAAGAGGAGCCACTGAAATGAGAAGCCTGTGGACTGCAACTAGAGAAAAGCTGGTGCAGCAATGAAGACCCAGCACAGCCAAAAAATAAACACATTAGAAAAAAAATTAAAAAAGATGTCAGAGTAAGAGAATATGGAACTCACTTCCCCACATGAATGAATCCAAAATGTATCTACACGTGTAACAATTCTCACTGTAAACTAACAGGAAACTGGCCTGTAGAGCTTCTGTACAACCAAAGCTATAAGTTACACATGTAATCAACCATGCAGGAAGGGAAGAAAAGCAATCAAGCTGGGACCTGCACCCCAGGAGGGGACCCAGAAGAAAAAGGAGAATACATGGGCAGCACCTGCCCTGGGGAGCGAGTGATGAGAACCATAGACTGGGTGCCCCAAGCCTGAGGTCCTATGCAGGGCAGACAAGCCCACTTTGCTGGCTGGAAGACCTCAGGGATTAATAGAGAGATTGAAGGAAATCTTGGAGTCTATTACTGAGGAGGAACACAGGGATGCTGGCTTGCTCTCCGGCAAGGCAAAGAGAGGTCTGCTCTATTGGATGATAGATTTCCCATGACCCAAGTCTAACAGTCTAACCTTGTTTGAGCAAAACTGTGTCATATCACAGAACTGGATATGGGGCAGTCATGACCAGGAAGAATACTTGACCATGGACACAGAGGTTACCTGGTCTGAAAAAGAACTTGAGTGGGTGGAGACAAGAACTGTTGGCACAAATTAAGCAGTGCATCAGAAATAGCGCAGATCTCTGACAGCAGCGACTCCATCACAGTTCACCCACTGATGTATGCTGAGAGTCCTTGCTGGTGCCCACAGCCCCGCAAGGTAGTCCCACAACCAGGCAGGGGTAGCACAGGAGGGATGCAGTGACCAGCTATAAGGGACAAAGGGGACTTGCACCCGAGGCTGAGTCTGAGTGGAATGAGGAAAGCCAACCGCAGTCATCTACACAGGTTGCTCATCGAAGACCATTTAGACCTCTGTCTGAAGCCAACACAGGCCAATAGCCCCACATGGGCCCCATTTGTCTCTACATACCCCCAGGCCCCCACAGCACCTGCTGAGGCAAGGGTCACAGTGTGGGGAAAGCAGAAAACATACACTTAAACAAAGAAAACCAGCTGAGGCATAACCTTCAGGGCTTCTGCTCCAGCAACATGGACTTAGAACCCACTTCTGATAGGGTGGTGATGGCCATGAAGCAGAGGGGAAGCCCTGCCTCACATCCAGCTAAAGTCTAGCCCATCCATCTCCAGCCCCACTGACGACTGAGGTGAAAGCTACCTGCACGCCATGAAGAAAAACATGACTGGTGTCCATGTCAAATTCAGCCCTCCCACCAATGGCACTGGGGATAAGCAGCCTGTATACAGGGACACTCACAGAGACACATGGAAACCCTTTCAAGACTGCAATAGAGGCAAAAAGAATTAAGCAAAATGAAAAGGCAGAAGAACTGGCCTCAACTTAAAAAGCAATGACAAACTCCTAATAAGTAAATAATGAGACAGAAATAAGATTAAGAGAATGCGTTTAAGGAGATGGTAATAAATATACCAACCAAATGAAGGAAGACAAGAGATGTACACACTGAATATTTAACAATGAACTAGAAAACATAAAAAACACCCAATCTGATATGAAGAATTTAATACCTCAAATAAAAACACACTAGAAGCAATGAATAGCAGACTAACTTATATAGAAGAATGCATAAGTGATCTGAAAGACACATCTCATCAGAAGATTAAAATTTTTTAAATGAAACCTGTATAAGAGACATTTCTGATAAATTAAGAAGACCAATATTGAGAGTATTGTGAGAAGATAGTGGAGCAATAAGATGGGGAGATCTCCAGGCTCTCACAAATACATCTGCTGCTGCTGTTAACTAAGTTGCTTCATTTGGGTTCGACTCTGTGCAACCCAATGGACAGCAGCCCACCAGGCTCCTCTGTCCCTGGGATTCTCCAGGCAAGAATACTGAAGTGGGTTGCCATTTCCTTCTCCACACAAATACATCTAAAACTCATCAAGATATGGAACAATTTCTACAAAGCAACCTCTAGGCGACAGCAGAAGACCCCAGGCCTCCATAGGGGCAGTTCTAAGCTCCCTGGAATGATGTAGGAGAAAGAATAAAGACTTATCCTTTATGTCTTTATGAAAGGTAAAAGACAGAGAACTTCTAAATAGGAGCCTGTGCCCCCAAGGGAGGGAGTTATTAAGGAGGAAGAGTTTCCAGGCTCTGGGAGGCTCCCTCACAGGTAGGACCAAGGGGAAGGTTCAAAATCTCTAAGAGGTGGGCAAGGTGGGGACCCAGAGGGAAGAACACAAAGAAAGCTGCACTTCTCAGCTTATAAGCAGCTCACAGACCTTGGCCCCAACCAGAGAGCGGGTTCTGGGAGCCAAGAGGTGTGCACACAAGCCCTGTGGTACAGAGGGCAAACTCAGGGTGACAAGGGAAGCACACACAAGTCTCCACTAAGCAGAAGGCAAGGTCAGTAGCTGAGAAAAGTACACCACACAATCCCCTTCCCAACAAGCTGTATGAGATATTTGAAATGCTGTAGGGGAATACCTGCAAAAGAGGCATTCTACCCAACAAGAGTATCTTTTAGAATAAAGGAGAGACAAAGAACTTGTCAGACAAGCAAAAACTAAAAAATGTCCTCAATACAAAAGCAACCCTAAAAGAAATGTTAACAGCTTTCATCTAAGTGGGAAAAAAGAAAGAATCAATAGGAGAGGTAGAATCCCACAAGGAAAGGCAAATATATAGTAAGGGCTCAGGACTGACCATGGTTTAAAAGAAAAAAGTTACAAAGATATAAAAAACAAAAAATTGTAAAAGCAACTATGACTACAATAAATAGTAAAAGGATAACCATGAAGATGATGTAATATGATATCAGGAACACGATGGGGGGAGGGGAGAAAAAGGTGTATCTTCTGAAATGTGTTTGATCTAAATGATCATTAGTTTCAAACAAGATACAGTTACAGCCCAAACATATATGACTCCTATGGTAACAAATAAAAACCTACAACAGATACATGGCAACTAAAGACAGGAACACAAGCATACTACTAAATAAAGTCATCAAATGAAAGGGAAGAAGCAAAAGAAAAAGAGAGGAACATAGAAGAAATACAAAAACAACCAGAAAATAAGTAATAAAATGGCAATAAGTACATTCTTATCAATAATTACTCTAATTATCAATGGACTAAATGCTGTAATCGAAAGACATAGTGTGTGGGACTTCCCTGGTGGTCCAGTGGTTAAGAATCTGCCTTAACAGGAAGGGACATGAATTTGATCCCTGGTCAAGGAACTAAGATCCCACACGTCACAGGGCAACTAAGCCCCACATGCACCACAACTAAGGAGCCCTGATGCCACAACTAGAGAGAAGCCCAGCACTGCAGTGAAGAGCCCGCGTGCCTCAACTAAGACCCAAGCAGTCAAATAAATAAATAAATAAATAGTAACAACAACAAAAAGACTCAAATATAAGATCTGAAATAATAAAATGCCTACTTGAGAACATAGGCAATTTAAAATAAACTGTAGCAATTTTTTTTTTGCTCTATCTCCAAGGCAAAAAAAAAAAAAGAAAAAGAAAAGAAGCGAACTTCAAGGGGTTAATACCCTAAATATATAAACAGCTCATATAACTCAATATCAGAAAAAAAAACAAAAACAAGCCATCAATCAAAAAATAGGTAGAAGATCTGAATAGCCGTTCTTCCAAAGAAGACATACAGCTGGCCAACAGGCTCATGACAAGATGTTCTAGTCATCAGAGAAATGCAAAACAACGAGATATTACTTCACATCTGTCAAAATAGTTATCATCAAAAGATCTACAAGTAAGAAATGTTAGAAAGGATGCACAGAAAAGGGAACGCTCCTACACTGTTGGTGGGAATGCAAATTGGTGCTGTTACTATGGAAAAAAAAGGTAGAGGTACCTCAGAAAACAAACAAAACATTACCATACAATTCAATGATTCTACCCTTGGGTATACAGCCAGAAAAAACAGCACTCTTTTGAAAACATGGATGCACTGCAGTGTTCACAGCAGCATTATTTCTAAAAGTCAAGATGTGGAAGCAATTGAAGTATCCGTGAAGAAAAGGATGGATACACAAAAGTGAGATGTACGCACGTGCACGCACGCACACACACACACACACACACACACACACACACACACACACACACACGGAATATTACTCAGCCCTAAAAAATGAAATCCAGCCATTTGTAGAAATATCGATTGACCCAGAGAATATTATACTTAATGAAATGTCCAACACAGAAAGACAAATGTCATATGGTATCAGCAATATGTTGCATCTAAAAATTAAAATGAATGTACATAGCAAGACAAAACAGATTCATTCATATAGAAAACAAGCTACTGTTTACCAGTGAGGAGAAAGAAGGGTATAGGGGCAAATAGGAGTATGAGATTTTACAAAATACTAATTACTAGGTATAATATAAATAAGAAGCAAAGATATATTGTATAGCACAGGGAATTACAGCCATTATCTTGCAATTACTTTTAATGGAGTATAATCTTTAAAAACACTTAAACCCTTCTGCTGTACACCTGAAACTAATGTATTATAAATCAACTATACTTCAATTAAAAAGAAAACACACAAAGAAAAAAAATACTTCAATTACTAATAACATAGTTAAAGCCCTTTTAATTCTCATAAGAAGCTTTTCCTCTCTACATTCTCTGTGATCATGAGTGAAGGTGCTGTCAGCAGTCTTCTCTACCCTGATGAGAATTTCAGAAAGCCAAGAAAAGGGATGTGTATCCAGAGAGTGAATGGCAACAGATGAATTAGAGACCTAACATGTTTGGGAATTAAGTTTTAAAAAGAGATTCTAAGCTATCGATAAGGAACACAGACCTAGAGAAAACAGCTGGTGAGTACTTTATCGGGAGAAATGTATTTTCAGATCAAGAAAAGCAATAGCAATTGTGAAGTAAAAGGAAATATCAGTTTGCTGATACATTTCCTTGTTGAGCATACCAATTATCTATCATTTGCTTTAACAATGTCCCCAAACCTTGTGGCTTAAATGATAATGCTAAATTGTTTGAGTCAAAATTCTGCAAGGTGGGCAAGGCTCCAACAGAGACAGTTCATCTCTGCTCCATATGAAATCAGCTGGGGCCACTGGAGCCGGGTAGAGGGACAGCTTCAAAGATAGCATTTCCCACTGCCTGTTAATGTAAACTCATCTAGAGTGGATAAAGACGTTGTGGTACGCATATAAAATAGAATATTACTCAGCCATTAAGAGGAATGGATTTGAGTCAATTGAATTGATGGGGAGGAAGCTCCACCTGTTATACAGAGCATATTATACAGTCAGAAAAACAAAACAAATATTGTATATTAATGCATATATATGGGATCTAGAAAAATGGTACTGATGAACCTATTTCCAGGGCAGGTATAGAGAGGCAGACATAGAGAATGAACTTGTGGACACAGTGAGAAGGAGAGGAGGGGATCAACTGAGAGAGTAGTATTAAAATATATATATTACCAGATGTAAAATAGTTAGTTGGGAAGTTGCTGTGTAACACAGGGAGCCCATCCCTATGCTTTGTGAAGACCTAGAGGGGTGGGTTGAGAGGAAGTGATGGCATAGAGGCTCGAGAAGGAGGGGGTAATACATACACATATATATATATATGTATATATACACACACACACACACACACACACACATATACACACATTCATGGCTAAATCATTTTGTAGGGCAGCAACCAACACAACATTGTAAAGAAATTATCCTCCAATTTAAAAAAAAACAAACTCATCTAGAACTGTGATCTGGGGCCTCAGCTGCTCTCTACAGGAGCCTGTCCAATGACATTGCTTTGGTTTCCTCACACCTGGGTTCCAAAAGTGACTGTCTGAGAGATACAAAATGGACACTTGCCACATCTATAGCCTGAGTCTGAAAACTGACACAGAATCACTTAGCGATATTTTATTGGCCAACACAGTCCCAGGGTCTCCTCATACTTAAAGAGAAGAAACACAGACCTCCAGTTCTCGAAAGCACAGTGTCAAGGAGTTGATAACCCTCTTTAATCTACTCGTGTACATGTCTTTTTAATTTAACAGTAGGAGATAGGGAAGGCTTCCATTCCTCTTCCTTTTAGGAAGTATGATGTTGTCTTGAGCAATGCTTTTAGTGAAAATATTAATTTAAGATCATACATATGCTTGCCTTTCAAATGGATGTGGGGGTGGGAGTATTTTCAAATACATGTACCAAAGGATCATTTAGGAGGCACAGGTTTCTGAAGAACTCTGCCAGATGTGCAGTCTAATGACTGTTTCCCCCAGGAAATCCCGATGAGTCTAGAGCCCCTCTGTTGTGCACATCTGGCTTTATTTTCAGCTTCTTGGTCCCATCTCCAGCATAATTGTTAATTTTAGTGATACTGCCCGTAGAGCTGAGGACTATTAAGGCCAGCCAATTACATTAGCTTGCTAATTGTATTAGAATATTTAACCAAGCAGAGCCTCTTGGTGCGTTGACAGATAGATTGTACTCCATAAACAAAAGTGTTTATTCAAAGTGGCAAATGTGCTTCCAGATTTTCTAGGAGATGGCAGTTAGATATGACCCTCTGCCATTATTTTTTAGGATTCACATTCCGCATTTTCTAAACACTTTCAGTGTCTCAACACAGGAAACAATAATTCTTTGTCAAGTATTTCTTTAGCAGAATCAGCAAATTCACCTCCTCCCAAAGACAGAAGGATGCAGATCCTGGTCATGTTTTATCATCTTGCTTTAATGCACAGAGTCCAAATCTCTAAAATGTGAGTTGTCGGTTTTAAACTTTGGGCCCTGAGATTTGTAATTCTAAACTGGCGCCAGGGACTATTTTCCTATCAGCAAAACAGGGGAAACCATATTTGCAAATTCTTCAAGATCTCCCAAGTCTATCTGTTATAAAAATGAAAACTATTATTATGACAGGGCTTAGCCCATAATTTATTTGTTGTGCCACAGTAATCTCCTTATTTATTCTGATTGAAGGCAATCACAAGCCTGCTCAACACTCAAAGTGAGTGGAAGAAAGCCAGCTGCAGTCTGAACACAGAACAGAAATCATAGGCACTTGGGTGATTTCAAGTAAATGCCTGAGTGTGCAAGGTGACACAGGGTGCTGACCTTGAGTGTGCAGACAAATTCAATACTTGTACTAGAATCTAAAGCGCTAGTACTCTTGCCTGGAAAATTCCATGGACGGGGGAGCCTGGTAGGCTGCAGTCCATGGAGTCACTAAGAGTCGGACACAACTGAGCGACTTCACTTTCCCTTTTCACTTTCATGCATGGGAGAAAGAAAAGGCAGCCCACTCCAGTATTCTTGCCTGGAGAATCCCAGGGACGGGGGAGCCTGGTGGGCTGCACAGAGTCGGACACAACTGAAGTGAGTTAGCAGCAGCATCAGCAGCACTAGAATCTAAAAACTGAGACTTCATCCTACCCCAAAAAGAAAGGAGTTTAACTTCGTCTACTGTAATAAGCAGAGGTCAGTTAACATTATCAAAAATGGCATGGGTTATAAAAATACATAAGGTAAAGAAACATTTTTTTTGCTCTTGACATGTCTTCCTCCCTTACCTCTACTTCATCACCCAAAACAAGAGACCTCACTGAGCCCTGAGTAAAGGTCTTCAACTGCTATAAAGCTGGGATATCAATGAATGCGTCTTGTTAATTGTTTTCAATGACATTCTATCTAAACCAGTCTGAAATTCATATTCACATATTTGCCTTGATCTTTGTTTAATTCAAAACATCAAATTCAATGGCTCAAACTTTGTGAACTATCTCCTGTTATTTTAGGATAACCTCTAAGGACATATGTACATATTTGGAGACCAAAATAACTTTAATGGATAGAGGCTACTGAAAAAGTGACCCAATAAAACATTAAGCTAATTATGACTTGGCATGAAGCAACTGTTTTCTTTCTTAGCTGAGTTTCGGGCAACTGAGGAGAAAACAAATATCAGTGGTTTAATGGATCGGGGAGCTTACATGTCTGAAGCAAGGTCCTGGAGCAACACCCCACAACGTGCGGTAGAGGGTGGGCCATGGCAGCCGTCTTTGCTGGGGTGAGGGCAAGATTGCCAGGTTGCCAGTTACAGGGGGAATAGGTATCAGGTGGGCTCACCAGTTACCAGGGAAACCAGTAAAGGGGCATGCCCCTTACCGCCCCTTTGATTAAAACAATCACCAACTGGGGCCTGGAGCAAGTATGTAGTAAGATCAGTCATGTGAAGAGCATGTACACGAAGCAGGCCTTGGTCAAGCAGATGAACAGAGACCAAGAGAAGAGTTACCTTGAGTGGCCTGACGATATAGACTACACAGGACCCAGCCTAGTTGAGAAAATATTTTGAACCACATCATTGTGCTGATTTATCTTTCTATGAGCCTGTCCAATTAGGAGTCACCTGTGATCTTCACCATAAATGCTAAAAAAGGCATCTGATGACTAACTTTCCACCCTGCTTTTGACACAGACTATAAATAGATGCATATTTCATTCTTTTCTTCCCTATCTCCATCGATTTACAGAAAATGTATTTTTAAAGTAGAAATTACTATAATTGAAGTTACTAAAGTAGATGATGCCAGCTGTCCTACTAATTCTTTCATATTGTTGTTGTTCAATTACTAAGTCATGTCCTACTCTTTGTGATCCTATAAACTGTAGCCCATCAGGCTCCTCTGCCCATTGGATTTCCCAGGCAAGAATACTAGAGTGGGTTGCCATTTCCTTCTCCAGGGGATCTTCCTGATCCAGGGATTGAACCTGCATCTCCTGCACTGGCAGGTGGATTCTTTACTGCTGAGCCACCAGGGAAACCCAGTGTTCTCTATATCCTTGCTGATGTAATTACAGACTTCAGTCACAAAGCTTCATCAACTGCCATGGAGGTTAGGAAATGTAGTGTCCTATGTAACTAACAGCATAGGAGGAAAGTGAAATAGATTTGATGATTAAGCAGTCTTCTTCACAAAGTGAAAGTGAAAGTCGCTCAGTCCTGTCTGACTCTTTGCGACCTCATAGACTATACAGTCCATGGAATACTGGAGTGGGTGGCTGCTCCCTTCTCTAGGGGATCTTCCCAACCCAGGGATCGAACCCAGGTCTCCTGCACTGCAGGTGGATTCTTTACCAGGTGAGCCACAAGGGAAGCCCTTCATCACAAAAGCCTATATAATGAACTTTAGTGTAGTATGATAACAAAAGTATATATTTCAAGATCACTAAGACCCAAGTCTTCTCTAAAACCTAAATTTTTCTCCCTTTCAGAGTAATTTTTTTATGAAAGTAGCTCTACACCTAATGCCTTTATTTGTTCCCACCTGCAACATACCTCATTCTAAGTGAAATCACTCCTACCTGTCCATCAACCAGCTGCAGCTATTTCAGTGATTGAGTCATTTAACTTCAGACCATCATTTGCCTTGGTCCAGGGATTAGAAGAACCTTGTGGTATCTCTGCATGCTATTGTGTTTCCAGCTCACTCTCTAGGCTCTGTAGCTGATAATCAACTTCTCGACTCCATAACAACACAGCTAACAGGCAATCCAAGTGGCTTCTCTCCTGTACCTGACCACTGCTTGAATCTTTGCACCAATGCAACTACTTTTGACTTAATATGGTAGAGTGCTTAGAGCATAATCCTTGACCCCTGACTCCCTCCATCCAAATGTCTGAACTTTAGGAGCACCTTTCCACTAACTGTTGTCCCTGCTATACATCTTTGGGAATTAGTCTCACTATCCAAATGCTCCTCCATGTCACCCATAATTGGGAGAGAGCAAGCACCCTGAGAAACAGAACCCAAAGTGCTCTGGATGATTTTACAGTGTTGCTGGCTAGTTAAGGAAAGTACTAATTAAGCGAATCTGAGGCACAGTTAAATGGAACCAGATTCAAAAACACATTTCCTGGGGCTATGGAGAATTAAGGAAGGGTTCTCAAATTCAAGATAAAAGAAACCGAAAGTCATTTGATAGGACAATGAAAATAAGAAATACCTCAGAGACTGAGGTATCAAACTTGCACCAAGATCCTCAGTTATCAGGAATTATTTTCTACATCTGCATTAGGGAAAAAATTAACATGCACTTATTTTCAGTCTTCCCATGATCACCTTCCTTGATTATATAACCAATTTACTCTTGAATTTCAACTTGTTGAAATAAGACCTAAAAGCAGTTTTCTCAAACGTCTGCCCCAGGTATATTATATCCAGTCTCTTTTCTTACAGGATAATGACTTTGTTAATAAGTATTGAGTTTTTTATGCTATCCCTTTTCCTGACCATTCAGAATTTCAATAAATTTTTACTGAGACTCAGTGTTGTCCATTCTTTTTAAGTTGTAATCTTATTTTTAATTAAATAGCATCAACAGACTTTTCCATGTCTCTTTCCTCATTCTTCACTACCACAGTGATTACGATTACAGAGGCTAAATAGGCAGTTTCCCAGGGACGAAGAAAGGCAAGGTTTCCTTTCACATAAACCCTCTGTCTGATGTGGGAGCAAATGGGAGAGGGGAGACAGAGCTTTGCCAGGTGAAGACCCAGGGCTGCTTTGCAAAACCCTCTCTGTTCTTAATTGCTTTCTGTGAGGGTTGTCTTTCTGCAGCAGTATACAAATCCCAGCTTCTGCTTGAGGTGTGTCATGTCTGTGTGCTCTTAGAAGAGCACCCCCAACACATCTGGGTGTGACCTTCGCCCATAGTCAGTCTTAGGCCCTGGTAGTACAACCCTTGGAGATCTCGCAGGAACCTTAGGAACCTGGGGTACATGGAAGAAAAACAGAACACTGAGGACCCTGGGTCCACCGGACCTAATGTCAAAATCATATGGTTTCTCTATAAATATGCAGAGGTAATTATTTATCAAAATTAAATTCTTAGAAGCCAAAAAGTACAAGTGCATGTCGATATGGTTTTTGGTTTCTACTCATTGCTCTTTTAATGCCAACAGTCTCTTCTTTTTACTGAAGATAGAGAGTTAAATTTCTACTTGCAGAATTTTGATATTTCATTTAGGAGACAAAGAAAACCAAACAAAACCACTACCAGAACCTCTATTTATGCTTAGAACAGCATAGATCCAGCTCCAAAATAAGAGTTTGAGAAGAGTAGCTAAACTGCTTTCTCCAAGACGGTGGTGAATTGTCACGATTTGGACAAGAGGATGATATCCAGGAAAGGCATGAAATTACTGAGACTCCAGGAAATCTGAAGTTTGCTATTATCACTGGATGCTTAGGAAAATGTAGCAGAAAAGAAATGGGGGGGTTGTAAGCTTTCCCTGGAGAGCCTCAAAAATCCCGAGGGAACATGATAATCCCTACAATTTCTGTAGCCACACTTGTATGATAAATGCCCTATGATAGATGTTCATTGAAAGACAAATAAAGGCTAGTAGATGAGGGACAAACATAAATAACAAATAGTCAAGATACTCACCTTCCCTCGATCAGAAAACACACTGCAGTAAAGAACAAAAATAAACAAATAAAAATTGGTGCAAAAAATACACTATTGTCATTTCACTGATGTGGAAGTAGAGCCAGTTATTTCTTTTTATAATAACACAGAGTTGCTAATGGAACCAAGAACAGTTAAACTACTATGTGGTATCCATTAGCATTAGTTCTTTAATCTTATTTTTAAAAAAGCATTGATAATTAAACCTAAATTGTCATTTAGTGAACCCTTGTACTCTAAAAAGTTTTCAAATTCCATGAGGTAAGTTTCCAGGTACACTTTCCATCATCTGGTCTGTTACTATTTCAAAATAGTGTTTTACTATATACTTTTTTAGAGCTTCCTAGGTGGCTCAGTGGTAAAGAATCCACCCGCCAATGCAAGATATGTGGGTGTGATCCCTGGGTTGGGAAGATCCCCTGGAGAAGGAAATGGCAACCCACTCCAATATTTTTGCCTGGGAAATCCCATGGACAGAGGAGCCTGGCAGGCTATCGTCCTTGGGGTTGCAAAGAGTCAGACAAGACTGAGTGACAGAGCACACACACACACACCCTTACATTCAGATAATAAACTGGTATCATATTGAAAAATAGTAGAACATATTATCTAAATTGGTTTAAATACATCATAAATTTGTATACTCAAATGAGACAATTCAGAAAATTTTTGGTGAGCCATCTGAAACTCTTTTCAAATACAAGGTCTCATTACCTGGTATACTGCCCATTTTTCTTTAGCTTCTGATAGTTTTAGTGAAGTAAAGAAAATTCTCATGGTGTTCCTACTTGAAGGAGCTAGTATTATTTTCTATTGTTGTCAGAGTGGTAAGCATAAATATTTGAAAATGTTCAACTTATTTTGAAACAAGACTCCCTCCTGTCCTCTGCCATCAGCTTAAAGGAAAATGGATTTTTATTTAATTGCTTAAGACATGCTATCTATTTCTGAAATTAGCAGAAAGATCCAGTCTCAGAATTCATTTAAATCATGTTTCACTGCCACAGAAAAGAACAGAACTCAGTATTATGGCTCTTCTTAAACATGAAAAGTCTCTGGATAAAACTTGCAGGCTTTACTATACCCAGTTTCACTATTAAATCCTTATAATGTATATGCAAATATGATGCTTATAAGGGATCTTCATCTGATATTTTCATTTTAAAATGAGCTAACTAAAGATTCTCTGAGTTCATTTTTCCTATCTATTGTCATTCATATTATTATGTTCATATTATCTATTTATTAGAACACCTTTCAGCTGAGGATATTAAAAAGCTTGACAACCATGAATTGGCACAAAGCTACGATAGACTGACAGGTGATAAGACAAAAAATAATGTAGAGGTTAAGTTCCCCTACTCAAGGACAGTCCATGAGATAGTGTCTGTGCTTCATCCAAAAGTTTAACCCTTTGCAAATGAAGAACCCAAGTACCCAAATGACACTATTCAGACAAAATTCTTGCAAGGCTGAACTTTGGAATATGAGAAGTTTCTGAAAAGGCAATGTGACAAGCACTTAAGCTTGACTACCTCTTAAGTGCAGCTACTGAATGGTCCTCATAAGTGCATATTTTGATGATGATTATTGATGTATACACTGGGCTGATCATTCCAGTCTTGGGAGGCAAGAAATTAGAAAAAATCTCACGTGGTCTAAGTTTGCTCAACCCATAGGCATCCCACTTTTTCTTCTAGTATTTCTAGTATGTGTTTGACATCAAAGAAAGATGCATATGAGAGAACCACCTAGTATCCCTCTATTAATTTCCTTCAACTGAATCTAACACACATATCTGCTTCAGTTATGAAATAAGTGTAAGTCACATCAAAGACATACTCATTTTATGCATGGATTTAAGATGAAGTAGCAGAATGCCAATAGATTAGTGGTTGAATAAGTTTATAGTTCATTGACATTTGGATTGTTCAGAAATACTTAAAAACATGAGGCAGTTCTAAGTTCATGGACATGAAGATTTCTAATATGTATTTTCATATTTTAAATTGTAGAACATCATTATGCCATGATCTTACTGAGAGTGCATGTTTGTATGATTAACAAAAATTAAGGATACAAGCTCAAGTGATTGTTTGCTTCTACAGAGGGAAGTGGAACTGGTAAGCAAAGGAATTTCAGCTTTTGCTATCTGTATATGTATCATTCTAATGTTTAGCAATTGTGCATGCACTTATGTTTCATTTGGACAATTTATATAACTTGAAAAGGCACCATACCATAGTGATTAAGAATACAGGCTCTGGAGCCATATTGCCTGTGTTCAAACCCAGATGAACACTATCTGTATAGCCTTGTGTAATGTGCTCTGTGTTTCTGTTTATCTGTATATAAAAGGTGAATAACAATGACTCACACTTTACAGAGAGTTACAAGGGAAATTAAACAAATGAATAAAAGCTATTTGTTGAGAGTCATCCTCAACAAAAAGAAAGGATTTTAAGACATTTGCTATTATTATCTTCATATTAGATAATTTTGAGGATGATGATGATAATAAAAAATAGGGCATCCTTATCCCTTGTATGAATAAGGAAGGAATGTAATTAAACGGAAAAAAAGATGATATGGGTGGCATCAGCCTTAAACCATGGCAATATTTAATTTCAAAAGACATAGAATTAGGAACTCTGAGAAACAAAGTGAGCTCCACGGACTATATAATGTGATAGAGTGTCACACAATTATTAGGAAAACAAATAGTAATTCTGAAATGATTGAGCAAATACAGTACCATAAACATTACTTATTACTTGTTAAAGTCTGTCTAGGATACAGAACAGTAAAGAGATTAAAATAGAAAATATCATGTATTTAACAGTTCCATTCTATGTCAAATCTTCATGTTTTATGTATTCTCCCCATTTCTGCCCCATCTCTTACAAATACAGCTAGAGTTATTTCCTCTTCAACTCTCCCATTCCACTCTCTCTCCACTCATGTCTAAGTGTGAATGCTTGTCTTAATTTGATGTTTATATTTCCCATGAATGCTCCAATAACTTATTTATAAATGTTTTATTAAATAATATAATAAGATTCTGCATGTTTTAAACTATATACAAAAAGAAACTAAAAATAGAATCTTTCTTGCTTCAGTTTCCATGAAGGCCTTCAGGTGACAGATACCCATTACAACAGTTAGGATGTATATCAAAAGGCATCATGTAGGTTTTCAAAAAATAATTGTATTATTTTTGGGTCCTTCTTAGGTACTCTTAGATTAATAAAATAAAAATTCAACAGATTAGAGAAGAAAAAATAAATTTTTGAAAATATTCTTTGGAGATAATTACTTCCATAATATAATCTGCCTTCCAAGGGGAGGGGATGCTGCTTCCTTCAGCATGGCCTTAGAAAGAAGAGGCTTTGAAAGAACCATTTGGGAGAGTCAGAGATGTTTCCCTTGAGTCTGAAATTTCATTTGAGTCTGAGCTGATGCATACCTGATGAATCTCAAGACAGGAAGCATCAGAGAAGAGAGACAAGAGGGTAGTGTCTAAGGAGTAATAACCCACTGACAGGTGAGGAAGTTGAGGTTAACATTTTCCCTGGACAAGAATGTCAACAGTGTGAAGGATTTGAGACTTTAGCCTACTTTTGAGTGAACAAGGCATGCTGCCCAAATTTCCTGTAAACTAATAGGAGAAACAAGAGTCCTGAGTCAGAGACAAAAACTCATTTACTAGTCACAGAAATAGTAATAGCCAGAGAATCAGCATCTGAACTACTTGTCCAAGCCCCAGCACCCACAGGGTGGTACAAGATAACTAAAACACACTTTCAAAGGCATTGGGCTGGATCATAGAGAGGAACCATGAGCTTAAAGAACACAGCTTAGCAGTACTCTATATGATATTTACCCCAAGGGCAGATATTATTTTTATTATACTTAACAACAAACCAATCCCTCTTTGCCCTGGAGTTAGAAGTTCTCTGTTTTCCAAGAGTGCTCCCTATACAAACATTCTTGAAAAGGTAGTCTGGAACAAAGACAGATGGTGCCTAGGCTCAAAAGACACACAGGAACACAACAGACTCTTGGAGAACTGTCTTCTAACACAGATATGAAATACTGAGAGACAGATCCACCCTTAGCTAGCTTAGGTCCAGGTGAAGGAGGACAATCTTGCAGGGGTGGGTGATCAACCCTGGAAAACCAGATGCTGAGGATGGAAGCCCTAGCAAAAGGGAAGGCATAATCTTATTCACGGCACTGCAACCTGAGGGATGCAGCAAAGGAGGAATTCTAACTAATTTAAGACACTAGGAAAAATATGGTATTTAAATAAAGAATGAGTTGATCAGAGAGATTGAATATATTCAGCTGGAAGAGAATATGCAGTCAAAAATGGGAACCAAAGTGTGGTTTGGGGAACAGAAAGGAATCCAATATTACTGAAAGGAAATTCAAGAATTTATTTTGATGAACATTTTAAATTCCCATTCCTCAAAATACTATATCCTTGTTCCTCTCTCTGATCATATATTGGATTGGCCAAAAAGTTCGAATTTTTTGTATGATGTTACAGAAAAACCTGAACAAACTTTTGGCCAACTCAATAGTAATTTGAAATGGGCAGCAGGCTTCCAGGTGACTCAGTGATAAAGAACTCGCCTGCAGTGCAGGAGACAAGAGATTCGGGTTCGATCTCTGGGTTGGTAAATTTTCCTGAAGGAGGGCATGGCAACCCATTCCAGTATCCTTGCCTGGAGAATCCCAAGGACAGAAGAGCCTGGCAGGCTACAGTCCATGGGGTCGCAAAGAGTCAGACACGACTGAAGCAACTTAGCATGTAACACACACACACAATGAGCTGCAATGCTGTTTTCAACTGGTCATAGATAAGGGAAGAGGAATCGAGTCTGTAAAGAACTAAGCTGAATGCAATCCACACTACAAAGATATTTAATATTTCCACTGGCTAAAAGAAAATGTAAGAGAAACCTACCTGGATTTTCAAAGACTGAACAGGACATCAACAACCATAAGGAACTTGAAAACAAAGTCTTTGTAACAGCCAGGTAAAATATAGATTGTCTTTATTATGACTTTATGTTCTAGAAGAATTTAATTATTTTTTTTTTAGCTTTCTGTCCCTTTTTTGTAACTATACAAATGCAACTTATTTTCATGAATGATAACAGATTCTGATCTAAAGTAACATGTTTTACTTTGACATTTACAAACACACAGCTGTGGGAGCAGATAAATCTGGCACAATGTTTTATTTTCTAAGTATGTGAAAGGAAATGGGACACTTCTGCTTCATAGAACTCATATAGCATTATAAATCTAAACAATATTATAAAACTGTCCCTGAAATGGAAAAAAGTGATAGCATAATTTGACATGTCCTTTATATTATGTAACATTATGTTGCCTTAGTGTCTCATGCAACATGATATAGAGCTATTTAGAATCAGGTAACACTGAATTGCATTTACTCCAATTCACACATTTGGAAAATGAGAAAAAGATGCCTAATATATGCATAACATTCAAAACTTCTATTAAAAATTCAGATGAAGAATGAAATGACTGAGCTCCAATCACGTAGTCCAAGAAAGACTTGATTATCATATATGCCTCTAAAATACACCTATTAGATATCTCCAGTGATAAACCACCCCTGAAATACTTAACAAGTATTAAACAGCCATCATCTTTATCCATTAAGCTTTTCATTCTTTCTGCACCCTACTTCCATCTTTTCCAATTAGATGGTTTCTGCTACATTCACAGCTACTGTGACCTAAAAAATTATAAAAATTGAGTAAGACATTCATTAGATGAACAGACAATAGTATTATTCAACAACAACACAAAATAGGATTAAAACAATTTTGGGGGTAATTAAAATATAGTTTCTCTCTAGATCAGTTGTTCTTAGTGGAAGATGAGAGTGGAAGGTAATTTTACTTCTGGGGGACAAAAGGCAATTTGGAAACATTTTTGAACATCATGATTTTAGGTGGGGGTTACTACTGAAATCTAGTGGGTCTGGATTGAAAGGAAAAGACTTAATATAAGAGATATGAGTTTCAGTTTTGTTCAGGGACTTTACAGAGGACTATAGCCTAGGAATATATATATATATATATATATGAATATGTAGCAAAGGAATTATAGAAAAAACATCTACTTATGCTTCATTGACTACTTCTTTGACTGTGTGGATCACAACAACATTCTTAAAGAGGTGGAAATACCAGACCACCTTACCTGTCTCCTGAGAAACTCGCATGCAGGTCAAAAAGTAATAGTTAGAACCAGACATGAAACAATGGAGTGGTTAAAAATTGGGAAAGGGGTATGTCAAGGCTAAATATTGTCACCTTGCTTATTTAATTTAATATATAAAGAGTACATTCAGAAAACTAAGATCATGGCATCTGGTCCCATCACTTTATGGCAAATAAATGGGAAACAATTCAAACATTGAGAGTCTTGATTTTTTAGGCTCCAAAATCACAGCAGATGGTGACTACAGCCATGAAATTAAAAGTTGCCTACTCCTTGGAAGAAAAGCTATGACCAACTTAGAAAACTTATTAAGAAGCAGACATTACTTGACCAACAAATGTCCATCAAGTCAAAGCTATGGTTATTCCAGTAGTCATGTATGGATGTGAGAGTTGGACTGTAAAGAAAGCTGAGTGTCAATGAATTGATGCCTTTGAACTGTGGTGTTGCAGAAGACTCTTGAGAGTCCCTTGGACTGCAAGGAGATCCAACCAGTTCATCCTAACGGAAATCAGTCCTGAATATTCGTTGGAAGGACTGATGCTGAAGCTGAAACTCCAATACTTTGGCCACCTGATGTGAAGAACAGACACATTGGAAAAGACCCTGATGCTGGGAAAGATTGAAAGCGGGAGGAGAAGGGGATGACAGAGGATGAGATGGTTGGATAGCATCACTGACACGATGGACATGAGTCTGAGTAGGCTCCAGGAGTTGGTCATGGATAGGGAAGCCTGGCATGCTGCAGCCTGTGGGGCTGCAAAGAGTTGGACATGACTGAGTGACTGAACTGACTAAATGCAAAGTACATCATGCAACATGCAGGTTGGATGAATCACAATCTGGAATCAAGACTGCTGGGAGAAATAACAACCTCAGATATGCAGATAATATGACTCTAATGACAGAAAGTGAAGTGGAACTAAAGAGGCTCTTGATGAGGGTGAAAAAAGAGTGAAAAAACTGGTTTAAAACTCAACATTCAAAAACCTAAAATCTTTTCATCTGGTTCCATCATTTCATGGCAAACAGAAAGGGGAAAAATGAAAACAGTGGCAGACTATTTTCTTGGGCTCCAAAAGCACTGTGGACAGTGACTGCAGCCACAAAATTAAAAGATGTTTGCTCCTTGGAGGGAAAGCTGTGACCAACCTAGATAGCATATTAAAAAACAGAGACATCTCTCTGCAGTCAAAGGTATGTATGTTCAAAGCTATGGCTCTTCCAGTAGTCACATATGGATGTGCGAGTTGGACCATAAAGAGGCTGAGTGCTGAAGAACTGATGCTTTTGAACCATGGTGCTGGAGAAGGCACTTAAGAGTCCCTTAGATACCTAGGAGATCAAACCAGTCTATCATAAAGGACATCAGTATTCACTGGGCGTATTGATGCTTGAAGTTGAAGCTCCAATACTTTGACCATCTGATGCAAAGAGCTGACTCATTGGAAAAGACCCTGAGAAAAATTGAAGGCAGGAGGAGAAGGGGATGACAGAGGATAAGGTGGTTGGAAGGCATCACTAATTCAATGAACATGAGTTTGAGCAAACTCTGGAAGATAGTAAAGGACAGGGAAGCCTGGCATGCTGCAGTCTGTGGAGTCACAAAGAACCTGACAGAACTTAGTGACTGAACAACAATATCCTAGGAAACAGCCTTCCAGAACATCTGAAGACCTCATCTGAATAGACAGAGGGAGAAGCCAGAATATATATGATTTGGGGCTAAGGAATACATGCAGTAAAGCTTATATCTTGGTGGAAGATTACTGCTAGTCTAAAAGAACATATATCTCAAGCTATTATTAGTGCCTTCCTCTGCATGAAGACATCCAAAACCTTGGTTCCTTAAAATTCTTTCTAAGATATACATCTAACTATCTAAGGCAACTGTTTTTCCCAAAGCCCAGCGTTCTACATCCTGTTTTTTGTCCTGAATTCCTTCCATGTTGCATTGTTGGTCAGTGAGCACACTGGCTACTGATTAAAACCATGCAGAAGTGAATACTGGGCAATAGTTTTTGGTTTACAGGATTAAAGCCCAGGAATGATGCTTAATATCCTGTATTGGATAAGACATCCCCCACAACAAAGAATTATCCAACCGCAAATGTCAATAATGTTGAGGTAGAGAAGACCTGCCCAAAAAAAGACACATCACCCCCACATCACTCCCACCTGGTCTTCTCCATGTCTTTTCTTACAGCAGACTTTTGCCTCCTATAATAGAATGTTTCTTGCAAAGCACTAGTTGTACATCCGTCAATGAGTTTAAATCAACTCTTCTAACTCCTATAACTTGTTCTTACTTATCATCTCCAGTTTAGTGGAATGCAAGACACTGATGGCCTCTCTACCTTCTAACCATATAATCCAAGTCTGTGGTCTTAGAAACTCACCTATTTCTAGAAAATTTCTTGACAATATCTCTGGGGAAGTGATGACATCTGTGGTTGTCCATTGTCTGAGTCTCAAAGTGCCCTTTGCTCCTTTTGCTATCAAAAAATCTTTTGGCTTGTTAGTTAAATCACCAGGAAAATTTTGTGATATATCTTGTGAAGTCAAATCATCTTCATCTCAACCAAAGTATGCTTAAAGGATTGAAATAATCAGGAATCAGGAATTCAACAGCGGGACTTTGGCATTTAAGGATTTTCACCAGTATTTATTTTGGGAAGAAATATAATAGTTAATTTACTTGGATTTCATCTGAAATCCGAGTGATTTTTTCTTTTTAATTCCTGTATCTGTCTGGATGCTTCAGTTGGATTGTTATAGCTGTCATTAACCTAATCTAGTGAACACTGCTGGGCAGCCTGGATTCCACTTCAGAATTCACAGGTTTGTTCCCTCAGCTATTGGGAGTGCTGTCATTTAAGTTCCGTTCTGAACTTGAGGATAGTCACCTTTGCCAAGGTCATGCCCTTTCCCCTGAGCATCCTGTATATAGTGACTGATCAAGGGTATAAGGACCTAACCCCAAATCTATATATCTTGGGTGGGCATCCAAGGCATCAGGCTCCTCATGGGGAAGGATGTAACTTTGGTATTACTGCCTGGGAGCCCACCTCCTTCCTCTGCATCATCCAGCTTCCTTCACTCCTGGGACATTCCCTAGTAAACTTTCTACTAAATTTCATTTCAGAATCTCAGGGAACTGACCCACAGTCCCAGATTTGTTAGATCACCTTGTTTTTATACTGTAACAAGCATATATTTTGTACAACAATAATGCCTATTATATATAAAAATAGGTAAGGCTCATGAAAGTGAAGATGAAATTGGAATTTAGACCTTCATTGTTAAGTAAAATGTGTTCAACCCAAATGAGTGCTTTCTTTTCCTTCTGTGTGCCAAGGATTTAAATAGAGGGCTATATTTATTCCACTTTCTAACATGCATCAGTGTGCTGATGATTATTTGCTTGTTGAGTACAAATGTAGAAGGGTGCAATTTTGCTAACAGTTCTTTCTCTCCTTTCCTTCCTTTTTTTTTGACAGAGCCTGGATTGATGGACTAACTAATTTATGGGACCCGCTGTGAGAGATAAGCCTCAGTTTGATTATCAGGACTGTCTCGGGTGGAAAACTGAAATCACTGTGTATTCAATTAGTTATCAAATCTTGACACATCAGGTACAGGGGTCACTCCACAAAGTGGTTGCTGTGGAGTAAGAAAACATTCAGAAAAGGGGTTTAGAAAAACTTGGCACTGTTGAGCCACTTCGTGATAGATTACCTGAAATGGCCCGTGTTCAACATCAGAACGGGGCTGCTTTGACAGTAGGTAAGAGGATAAATCAATGCATTTGGCAGTGCTGTAAACAAATCAATATAAAAAAGGAAGAAAAATTGGGCTTTCAAGAAAGGGTCACATGCACTCTCTGGATTTAGATAAAATAGGCTGGATATCATGAGGCCCTCACATTTAGGGATAGAACAGGCCAGGGCTAAATAAGGCTGCACACCATGTACTGGTCTTGTCATTTTGTGAATTTGACTGCTGATTAAAAATTAGCCATTGAAAGAAGGAAATACACATAAAAATTTAGCCTTTTTCATAAACGTTGATCATGAGAAGGAATTCCCTAGGTTCTTGGTTTATGATTAGAAGAATGAATTAACCTTACCAGCCAACATATATCCAGCTTACTCTGTGGACATACCCACAAGTCAGGGAAACTGTATTATATAATGTGAATCTCTCCAGCCATTTCACCTGCCTTGCTTTACCCTCTGCCAGGTGAAAAGGTAGGCGATGGGAGGATGGGGAGGGGAAAGCAATGACAGGTCCTGCTGAGTCTCCCTTCCCATTCATTCACCCCCTTCAAGGAAAACAGGTGAAAATTAAACAAGTCACCTGGTGATACTAGTTTCTCTCGTGTTCTCTGCAAAGAAAGCTGCCACCACTCTGCAAGCCTGGCCACTACTGGAGCTCCATCAACTCTTTGCTGGGTTTTGAGGGCCTTGTCAGAAAAGCTTGTCGTTATCTAGAATTTTCTCCTCTGACCTTACTCTCTTTGTTTACATGCTGTTAGAGATCTTCTCCTTTTCCTTCAATCTCCTCAAAAGTCACTAATCCTTCCTGGGAAATCTTTAGATCTTATCCACACAGAAACATGGCATGACCATCCTCATATTCTTCCCCAGAACAGTAGTTATCCTTGGCATTAATTACCATGAAGGAAGAGAGAGCTGTATATAAATATCACTTCTGGCTTATTTCTAATAGATTGTCTTGTCTTTCAGTGATGTAAATATTTATCCTTATTTTCAAAGTTTTTCCTTTCTGACCACAGTGCTCAGAAATACACCTATTTCACAATATACCTATTTCTGTATAGTTATTGTTGTTGTTTTTTTCCCATTCTCCTTGAAACAAAATCACCAAATGGCAGAATTTAGCAGAAAGTTTACTAGGGAATGTCCCAGGAAGAGAAGGAAGCTGGATGATGCAGAGGAAGAATGTGGGCTCCCAGGCAGTAATACCAAAGTTACATCCTTTCCCATGAGCAGCAGAATTTGTCACCCCAAAAATGTCACTTTGGCATCAGGATGATCCTGAGCTAAAGGCAAACAAAACCCAGCAAATTCAGGAAAAGCTCTTTACTGTGCCTTCAACTGTCTACATTTTCTTTGAAAAAAGGGCCTGTGCCAGGAAGAGAACCACTACCAGAGACACCTTTTGAGCTCAGAAACTTACCTGCATTACAGAGAAATCTTTGTTTCCTAAACATCCCCTCTGCCCTCCTGGGAATGTTCTTTCTCTCCTTTGTATTCCCAGACCCCCACCCTTCTTTTAGCTCATGATGTTACATAAGCTTTAATTATCTGGCTGCCTTTGGAGTCTTCATACCTTATGGCACCCCTGTATGTAAGTAATTTTGTTTTTTTCTCCAGTTAATCCCTCCTGTCAATTTAATTATTAGACCAGCCAAAAAACTTACAAAGGAATAACAGAAATTTTTTCCACCCTTACAATTTCTACTCGCAGAACTTAGATAGTACTGTGAATAGTAACAACATAAAAGAATAAAGAGCCTTTCCATCACCCAATACACAAGGGTAATGTTTCAGCCCACTGAGAGTGCACCCCAAGAGGGAGAGGAATTCAGGATGAAAATCAGGGTCAGACACTCTGTGCTTTGTTGAAGCATGTCTTTAGATAGTTAGATGCATATTCCAGGAAGAATTTCAATGACCACAGATTCTTCTATATTCCTATACTTAAGAAAGCACTAAAATCATTAGCTTGAGATATCTATTCTTTGAGATTAGGAGTAAACTTTTCACAAAATGTGTGCTTGACTACACATATTTCCTAGCCAAAAAAAAAAGACATATATATATATATATATATATATATATATATATATATATATATATATGCTGGTTCTTCCCCCACCTTTTCATAGAAGTTGCTGAGAGCTGTCTTTTCAGGCTATAGTCCCAGGTAAGACTCTGAATAAAACTTAAATTCACAATTCTTATGCTGTGTATCTTTCTGCAAGTCAACAATACCCTGCTCCCCCAATTCATGTATTTATTCACTTCTATTTTGTGTCAAACAAATCTGATAAAGTGTCTTGACATTTGACTTCAGATCTAAGGCAAAAGGTTTCACGGTTTGCAACCTCAAATTACTTCCAGACTTTTTGAGATGCTGTTCTCTGTAAAAGTTCATACACATAAGTGCATGAGTTTTACAGAAAAAATATTACTTCTTCCAAACTGGTTTCTTAAATATTTTTGTGTGTGTACTTCACTAAAAATGCACATTTTGTAAGACTTTTGAAGTCAAGCATATAAGGTAGAACATATGAAGGTAACTATCATATTTATTGTAGGTGTGTGTGCTCAGTCATGTCTGACTCTTTGCAACCCCATGGACTGTAGCCTGCCAGGCTCCTCTGTCCATGGGGATTCTTCAGGGAAGAATAATGGACTGCATTGCCATTTCCTCCTCCAGGGGATCTTCCCAACCCAGGGACTGAACCCACATCTCTTGCATCTCCTGCACTGGAAGGCAGATTTTTTATCTCTCTGCCACCCGGGAAGCCCATCATATTTACTAGTATAAGAAAAAATGAAATAATGACAAATTGGTGACAGACTCAATTTTGACCACAAAAAGAAATGATACAAACTTTGAACCTAGTTTGGCTTTCAGATAGGATGACCAATTTTTATCAGTTTTCCCAGGATTGTCCTTTTAAAGGACAAGAAAGCTAGGAAATTTTAAAGCTAAGAAATCTCACAGTCTGGGAACCCCTCAGTTCTGGGCCATTATTCACTTTATTTCCAAAAGAGATCACAAAACATCAAAACAATTTATAGCAGAGACTCTTAATCATCTACCTTGAGAGCAACAGCAGAAAAACATCAATATGGTGGATAAAACAGACAAACCATTTGAGGGCTACAGCAATAAAAATATGCTGCATACTTTGACTATTCAGAAATGTTTACATTGACCAAGTATCTCAGACTTCAAGTTGGAAATCATTGATTGTGTAACATGTGTTTATGTTTGGATACTGTTTCAATCAGCAGCATATATATGCATAGTCAAGAAAAAGGCAAAGAAGGCAGTTTTTAAAATTCAAAAAATTAAACAGTTATGATTCTAAACAGTTGCATGGACACAAAATGAATATGATATCTGGGGCAGCAGTGAGACCAACAGTGACTTAAAAACAGAAATAGCATTTAGTTCAAAAATGAGACCTGTGTAATGTGTAGGCTAATGAACAATTTTAATCCTAAATTAAATCTTAGAAGTAGAATACCTTAAATATTTCTGAATTTAATGTAACCATGGCCTACTAGCATGGCTCAGAGGCTCAGCAGTAAATAGTCTGCCTGCAATGCAGGAGATGTGAGTTCAATCTCTGGGTCAGGAAGAGTCCTGGGAAGAGGGCAAGGCAACCCACGCTAGTATTCTTGTCTAGAGAATCCCACAGACAAAGGAGCCTGGAGCGCTGCAGTTCATGGAGTCACTAAGAGTCTGATGACATGACTGAAACAACTAGGCACAAACAGGTCTGCCAGAATTTCCAGAATGAAACACTCTATCTGAAGGAAAGATGTAACATGTCTATGGTTCCAGGTGAAAGGGAGCAAAATCTACAACCCAAATATGCTTCTTTGGCATACTGATTATTTTGAGCTGGTTATTTTTAAGAAACAGCAAACAAAGGTGAAGCTCTGTAAACTAAGGAAGAGTTACCCTTTTCAGGCGATGTTTATATTTATAAAGAAAATCTCCATTTATAAGAGTGTCTTCCTTTTTGTACTAGGAAGAGAATGTTGACTATGAATCTGTATAAACTCATCAATGCAGGAGGCAATGATTTATATCCCCATAACAACCTTACTCTGTTTACTGTGCTTTTCCTGGTAATCTCCCATGACTGACTCCCCAGTTCCAACATCTTGTTTTGTCTTTAACTTAAGATGGTAGTTAAGGTGGTATTTGGACTATTTCAGGGTTTTCCTGATGGCGCAGATGATAAAGAATCTGCCTACAATGCAGGAGACCTGGCTTCAATCCCTGGGTTGGGAAGATCCCCTGAGAAGGAAATGGCAACCCACTCCAGTGTTCTTGCCTGACAAATCCATGGACAGAGGAATCTGGTGGGCTACAGTCCACGGGGTCACAAAGAGTCAGATATGACTGAGTGAACAAATTCTTGGACTATTTCAGAGAGTTTCTCAGTTTTCCTGGGTATCTCCCATGTATTCAGAAACTATACATGTTATGAAACTTCTCTTATTATTTGGGGGGAGAGGTAGGATCTCAGCTAAGAACCTAAAATAATATGTAGGAAAAATTACTTTTCCTCCCCCACATAGGCATGGAGTGGGACATTAAGGATGCATCCTAAAGATCTATATCTAGAAGCAGTGGAATATAAGTTAGATAGGATTTGAAGAAAGATTAGAACCAGTGTTCCATAGCAGGTGAAACTGAGCCCCCTAAAACTGAGTTCCCCTACCAACTTTATGATTAACTTCTCTATCCAAAACTTACTTCCTTTCTTATCCTACCCTTGTTCCCCTCAGTACTGAGGAGTATTAAAGGAAAGGGAAACCTGAAACTGAGCAGGACCCTATGGGGTCTTCCTGGGTGCAAAAGCCCCTCTGGTCTCTCATTGCTATTTGTAGGAAAGGCTTTAGTTTCCTAGGCCTTCCCTGAGCTCCAAAGAGCAGATTCAATCAGTTACTAATTAGGGAAATGAAGAAATGCAAAAACAAAGGAAAAGCAACCAAGAAACTACAGTTTAGCAATCACACAACATCCTGTTACTACTCAAGGGATGTCTGATGTATATTTTTGAGTTGTTCTGCAGAAAATAACCACCCCATCCAGGTGAAAGATAGTGACCACATGCTGACCACAAGCATGCAGACGCTAGACTGGCTGAAACCAGAAGGATGAGGACTGAGATTCCTGAAGTTACCTTGTTACCTAACTTGGCAGTAAGAATGAATTCACAATCAGAATGAATGCCATGACTGAAACCCTCACCCCAAGTGCTATCTTTAAAACTCTTTCCTAAATGCTATCAGGGAGTTACAGTCTTTTGAACAAGAGTTGTCCTTTGTTCCTTGCTTGTTGTCCTGCAAATAAACACCATACTTTCATGCACAACAACCAGGTGTCAGCATTGGAACAAGCAGACCCAAGCTGTCATTTTAGTGACAGTTTTGGGTGAACACCTATGGAAAGTTACTCAGGAATATGCTAAGCTCACAAAGATATCAATTAACAGAGTACTGCTCTAGCTACTCAACAATGTCCATCAACACTTCTTATGTTTCCACATTTTGATCTCCTAAGTGAAATTTTTCACCTTTTTTCCAGTTTTCTCAATACGATCTCCAGCAGCCTTGGCCTGCAGCAGCTCGGAGTGGGACTTGGGTTCCTAGCTGGAGACTGAAGCCAGGTTGTGGTGGTGAAAGCGCCAGATCC
Source organism: Antilocapra americana (assembly GCA_007570785.1). NCBI lineage: Eukaryota > Metazoa > Chordata > Mammalia > Artiodactyla > Antilocapridae > Antilocapra > Antilocapra americana. The sequence continues at coordinate 14,340,152 of ML661896.1, forward strand.
TAACTCCTAGACCAGTGGTCAGTAACAAGGGCCCTGGCTTTTCAGCTTTGCAGAAAAGAATATCCCCAAGGACAGAAAGTAGTGAAGCAAGTAAAGTGTTTATTAAGAGGAAAGAGAGTATAGTACGTGTGAATAGACACAGGGCAGACTTAGAGGGTGAGTCCCAGAGTTGTGCCCGTGTGGCGGTTTCAATCACTTTCATGGGGCATTTCCTCCAGTTTTCCTTTGGCCAGTCATTTTGATTTGCCTGATTCATAGACCATATTTGGTACATCTCAGAACCCTTCCATGTTTGCACACACATCTCTTAGCCAAAATAGATCACACCACAGGCATCTGGGTAGAGCATCTCTTGACATCACTCTTCCTTTAGCCTGCAAGAAGCCCTTTCTGTGTGGGTATGGTCGGGGAGGTCTCCTGACTTCAGGAACAAGAAATATGTGGTCTGGGCAGGGGTCGGCCTCCACGCCTTAATTATCCTTCTGTTCCTGACTTGAAGTTTTGGTTAACAAGGAATGAATCTCCAATTACTTTACCCTGGACCCATCTGCCTCCTACCTCAAAACTTCCTACCAATCTTTGATATTCACCTTATACAATTATTTTTGCTTTATTTTTCCCAGATAAATTTAATGCATTCTGTAAATTTTCAGTCACCCAATTAACAAATTTTCCTGCATTCACACCCATCCTTCCTCATTCTCTCTTCTTACAGCGAAGTTTACTCCTTTCTAAGACAAATTGTTCAACAAAATCTGGGGAATTCATCACCACCCAACCTCCTAGAGAACTCACACTGCTCCATTTCCCTACTTCCCCTTCCTTTAGCATTTCATTTTAATTGCACCTCGTTTCTTTATTATTTTCTTGATCAGCACTCCCCCCAAATTTTCTACTATATAGGCTTTTTTTAAAAAAAAAGAATTAGCTTTCTTTTCTTCTGATCTCCTTTCATATATTCTTGCTTTCAATCATATTCCCTTTAAATCTTTATTTTCTTCTTCTACCTTCTTTTATTTTCTGTTTCTTTTTTAATTACTTGAAATGTACTCTTTGCTCACTATTCTAATATAAATCTATATTTTATGCTAATATAAATCTGTATGTTATTCTAATGCAAACCTATCAGATTATATTTTTCACAGCAAAGCTTTATCTGCATCTCACAAAATTTTATATATAATATTTATTTTTAATTGAAATAGTTTTCTAATTTTTTAAGATTTCTTTTTCTAATGTGCTTGACCATGGCTAGGCACCCACTCCAGTATTCTTGTGTGGAAAATTATATGGACAAAGGAGCCTGGTCAGCTATAGTCCATGGGGTCACAAGGAGTCAGACACAGCTGAGCACACACACACACATTTTCACTGCACTTTGAAAAATTGTCAGCATAGACTATTAATAAGAACATATCTGCACTTAAAGGAAAATGAGGAGCGTGGGTCTCTAAGTCTGAATTTCCTTCATTGATTCATTTTGGAAAGCAAAATAATCCCCCTCTCAAGATGTTCAGGTCCTAATTCCAGAATCAGAGAATATATTACATAACAGGGCAAAAGATACTTGGTACATGCTATTAAATTAAGGACAATAAGATAGACAGAGTAGTCTGGGTTACCCATAGCAATCCTGTGATTACAGTAGCCATATAATTGTACAAACTCTTAAAACAGAGAACATTTCCAAGCTGTGGTCAGAAATAGAGATATGATATGTGACAAAGAAAGAAGGGTCAAAGAGACGCAATACTACTGGCTTCCGAGATGCAGAAGAGGGGACACAAGCCAAGGAAAGTGGGCAGATGCTAGAAACTGGGTAGGGTGAAGAGACAGATTTTCCCTAGAACTTTCTGCAAGAAATACAGCTCTGAAGAGTCCTTGATGTTTGCTCAGCAAGGCCCTTGTCGAGCTACTGATCTTTGAGAGCTGAAAGAAAACAAAATCCTATAGTTTTAAATGGCCAAGTTTGTTGTGATTTGCTACATCATCAATAGAAAATGAATGTGTTTATCTTATTGTTACAGCTTTCACATAATTTATCACTTTTTCCTTGAACTCTTCTGCCATAGGAAAATGAAATTCTGTAGTTTTAAGTCACCAAGTTTATAGTGCAACAGCAGTATCAATAGAAAATGAATGTGTTTATCTTATTTTTTGTTTTCAATATAATTCACCACTTCTTTCTTGAACTCTCCTCATGATTTTATGATTCTGTGCTCCTCTGTTTCTTTCCTTTGTTGGGGTAGACTTTCTTCAATATGTTTTGAAAATGGTTCTTTGTTTACATATACAATTAATGTTGATGTAACTCTGCTAATTTTTCCCTACCTTAGTAAATTTCCCAACTAACTTTTTGCCTTGGTTATATCCTCTATGGGCTTCCCTGGTGGCTCAGCTGGTAAAGAATCCACCTGGCATGCAGGAGACCTGGGTCTGATCCCTGGGTTGGGAAGATCCCCTGGAGAAGGAAACAGCTACCCACTTCAGTTTTCCATCCTGGAGAATTCCATGCACTGTATAGTCCATGGGCTCACAGAGTCAGACACGACTGAGCAACTTTTACTTTCACGTTTTTTCATATCCTCTACATTAGTGCTTCTCATTCGGGGCAATTTTGACCTTCAGGGAACAACTGACAATGTCTGGAGTCTGTTTTCACAGCTTGAGGATCTGTGACACCTAGAGAGAAAAGGCCAGGGATGCTGCACAGCATATACAGTGCGTAGAATATCACCCCACAACAAAGGATCATCGTGTACAGAATGTCAAGGCTGAGAAGTCCTAATCTAGTCAACTATTCTACATCTAAAAATTGAAATTATAATATCCTCTCCCATTTGCTAATGTTCACTATTAAAATAAATGGCAACATCATTTTGCCAGTTTCCCAAAATGGTATTTGGGGTATCATTTGTGTCTCTTTAAATTCGATTATTTCACAAATCCTATGATTTCCTTCTCTGAAACTCCATGTAAACTTAGATTTTTAAGAGACTTCTCAGGGCAAAATTGTCATTTTCTGGTGGAATAAATACTTTTAAGGATCTTATTCTAGATTATCTCTTCAGCCTTTATGTCTTATCATTTCTCCTCTTATAGGCACAGAATAACTATTAGCACTATCAACTTAGTAATATCCTCAAGAAATCTTACATCTAACAAGAGATTTAGAATAAACTGTCAGATCCCTCGCATCAAAGATTTACTCAAATTTAAAAAGATAGCTAGCATTTGGGGTATATTAAGATACTATGAGAGCATTTAGTGAAAAATAAGAATGAATGGTAATCTTGCTGTCCTGGAACTGGACCCAATAGAAGTCAGCACCCTGTCCTTCTTTCATCTCATCAAAGGAGAGCTAGCTGGTTAACAGCATCTGCTTATATAACCTGCACTTCTTGTCTACATCACTGTAACAAGGAAGGAAAGAATTAGAATGAGGCTGAAAGGTAGTCAGGAGAGTCAAGTGTGCTTTGCCTCAGGGGGTTTAGATGCACACCACTTCCCTCTCTACCAAGAAAGGGGGTAGGATTGGAAAAGGATGATGGAGTTGGAGTTACACTTCATCTATTACGAAACTGGGTAATGGAGAGGCTTCTGAAGGACATTCCAAAAAATTACACATGTGCCCCAAGGAGTTTTTGGATTCAGCCACCTCAGAACAAGGGCACACTTCCATGCCCAGTTTCAGGGAAAATATTTTGTTTCTTTTCTCTGATGCACCCTTCCTACTCGAGTACCAGGAAAAGAAGAGGATGGAAAGAATGGTCTGTTCCCCGGTTCCCTCCAAGCCAAGGTCAAGACAGAGTGAAGAAGATGAGATCAGAGGTTTAATATGGGCCTACTTGTGATTTTAAATAGACAAAACTGACAGGAAAATTGTGTGATGATAAAGGATGATTTGATATGCATAAATACATACTATTTGAAAGAGAGATGAGATAAAAATAATTCTATTTCACGTTTAATATCACTTCAAGTTCAGATTGTTTAATAGATGACTTAATTTACAATTCTGATATTTAAAATATCTAGAAAAATTACCCTAGAGTTCAGTTGGGGGAAATGTCTGTAAGAATATTCATTCATGAAAAAATATCTGAGGTAGCTAACTTTTACTTTAATTTTTATATTCTTATTCTATTAAAAAATATTATACAGAGATAAACAAAAAATATTATTACTCTCATTACTGAAAGAACCCCTGTTGACATTAAAATGTATATTGCATGTAAATGGTCAGAAAATACTTACAAAAGACTTTGATATGAAATGCAAATATCCTTTTTTTAATTCCTACACCCAGTTTCCTCTGTGCTTTTCCTCAAAGGAAAGGACATTTTTACAAATGTATTTTTCTGATAGAGTGTATATATTGGCATATATATAGTATTTACTTGTTTATTTTTATCAAAAGGATCCCATATCATTATATCAAAACATGTAGATTTTACTTCATTCTATTTAACATGTGATAAGTACAATTGTAATTTTTAGCCCCTTCCTAGCTAATATTATAGCATTTTACTATTATAAATAATGCTGCAAAGCATATCCTACTGTATATTTTGGCTTCTTTCATGAAATATAAGAATTTCTGCTTGCCAATTTACGTGCCAACACCGAATATCATTAAGATTGTTAAACAGTTGCCAATATTCTGGATTAAAGTATTATCTGTTATTTTGCCTTTTATTTATTTAATTATAAGTGATACTGAGTTTTTAATATATTTATCAATATATTCAGCTTTTATTCAGTGAAATAATCATGCATATAACTCATATATTATTTTCTATAATTTTTTGGTATTTTTCTCATTAATTTGCATGTGATTTGTAAATCAAATAAATTTGCTTTTTGCCTGAAATTTGCAATACACTCATTTTCATTATGTATGATGTATCATTTAACATTTTCTTGGTCATTTTTATCATAGAAAAGCAGTAAGATTACCCTAATCTTTCTCTTTATAGGCTCTCAGTTTCCTCTATTGTTCAGAATAGCCTCTGTGTGTGTGTGTGCGAGTGTGCACGCGTGCACGCCTGCTAAGCTGCTTCAGTCATGTCCAACTATTCGCAACTCCATGGACCATAACCTGCCAGGCTCCTCTGTCCATGGAATTCTTCAGGCAAGAATACTGGTGTGAATAGCCTACCTTGATCCAATAAATAAATTCATTCTTACCTTCTAACAATTTTATAAACTAAATCTTTACAATTAAAGCTTTACTTCATCTGGAATGTATTTGGGTATATTGAGAAAGACATATACAAAATGAAGTAGCTGGTCATTTCTCTATCGTATGTATAGAATAATCTTCATATTTACCCACTTATATGAAATGCAACTTGCTCACATAAAGTATATTCATATTTACTAAGTCAGGAACAAGATATCAATCCCCATTGTGTCACCACTGTTGTTTACCCTTTCTAGAAGTCATGATGTAACTTGACAAGATACAGAAATAAGAAATATAAAACTTATATAAGAGTAGAAAAAATGTTCACTTTCTCTCAGATAATTTGACTGCAATACCAGAAACTTCCCTCATAAAATCAACTGACAAAGTATTCAAAATATACAAATTTAGTAACTGGCATGATGATAACATTAGTAGTTTTTCACCTGCCTCATTCTCTAAAGTATCGTATTTGTTACCATTGAGTGAGGTTTTCTTTTCTTTTTTAATATGCATGGCATGAACTTTTACTGGCCATGATATACTGACATATTATACTTCTGTATCATTTAATCCAATTTGCTAATACAGGCATTTCTTTATCTGAATGAATTCTGAAAAGTCATTGAATATTAACTTTTGAATAACAGGAGTCTTTGTTCTATTATTTTAAATGTGAAAAGTATTTTGCTTCAAGTCAATTTCAAAATCTCAACCAATTTTCCCCAAATACTACTTATATACCCTAAATACTTCCATAATAACTTACTGAGAATTCCTTCACTGTGTAGTATATTTAAAACACTAATTATCGAATTATTCAATAATTAAATACACAAAGGCATATATATGTGGGAGATAAATAAAAATTCTGTTTAGAATACAATAATAGAACTTTAGATACAAATTATGCTTTGAATTATAAGGAAAAAATAAAGACTTTGGTATGTAACAAAAATTCACCTGAGTTTATTGCTAGAAAAAACAGGAAAACTTTAATACACCACAGAAGGGTTAGACCTCAGGGGATGAGGTTTTCAGGGAAAAAAACTAGCACAGGATTTTTTTTTTTTAATGAATACCTCCTCCTGCTGCTGCTGCTAACTTGCTTCAGTCATGTCCAACTCTGTGAGATCCCACAGACAGAAGCCCACCGGGCTCCCCCGTCCCTGGGATTCTCCAGGCAAGAACACTGGAGTGGGTTGCCATTTCCTTCTCCAATGCATGAAATTGAAGAGTGAAAGGGAAGTCGCTCAGTCATGTCCGACTCTTAGCTACCCCATGGACTGCAGCCTACCAGGCTCCTCCATCCATGGGATTTTCCAGGCAAGAGTACTGGAGTGGGTTGCCACTGCCTTCTCCATGCAACCTTAAATCATATTAGGCCTGGAATATTGCTTGTTTGGTTGACTCCAAATGGTCCAGTTCAATCATGCATAGTAAACAGTCACAATTTCATGCGTAGGCCACTTCTCTGCTCTTTGATTATCAGGGCTTCCCTGATAGTTCAGTTGGTAAAGAATTTGTCTGTAATTCAGGAGGATTCAATTCCTGGTTCAGGAAGATCCACTGGAGAAGGAAAAGGCTACCCAGTCCAGTATTCCTGGTCTTCCCTTGTGGCTCATCTGATAAAGAAGCCACCTGTAGTGCAGGAGACCTGGGTTCTATCCCTGGGTTGGGAAGATCCCCTGGAGAAGGAAAGGCTACTCACTCCAGTATTATGGCCTGGAGAATTCTATAAACTCTATAGTTCATGGGGTCACAAAGAGTAAGACACAACTGAGCAACATTCACTCACTAAGAAGAGAACTTCTATTGCTTTTTTCTGATTACTTATTACTTTCTATTCTGAAATATTTATACTTCTAGGCTAGGCTTCTGTATAATTTTCATTTGAAACTTCTACCCTATAATACATCCCATAGAGGTCACTTTCTATCCTGTCATACATTCCATATTGTAAGTGAAAACTAAAATATTTTAATAAGAATACCTAAAGCATTGTATTAATAGGTTGAATTCAATTGGATTCATCAGAGGCACTGACGTCCTAGTGGCTTCTTTTCTCACCATCCTTACCCTCTTGGATTTTCCTTATATTGTGTGTACATTTAAAAAATAATAATAATAATAACTCCTGATTTTTAAAGCTCAGCCAGGTAAAATAGGCAAGGGTGATTAGAACCAAAGGTGAGTCTCCCCATCACTGTTGCTCTATGGTGAGCCTGTGCTCTTGTCTTAAAGCAAGAGCCTTGTTGAGGTTTTAGAGCAGGAGGCCACAGGTGGGAATATTTCAGAGGGCAAATGAGATCTAGCAGCCAACCCTATGATAGTTCTGATGAAATTACTCATCAAATTTGTAGAGAGAAACTGAGCAAGATGGCAGAGTAAAAGATTTGAATTTGCCTCTACCATGAACAGATGAAAAATATATCTACATAAAGAACAATTCTCATTGAAAAGTAACTGGAAAATGGCAGAAAGACTCCTATACAACCAAGAGGTAACTGTTTCATCTAAACTCATAGCGAAGGAGAAATTAAAGCAAAATGAAAAGCAGAGGAATTGGTCTAAATTGGAAGAGCAAAGAAAAATCATAATAAAAAGACAGAAATAAGCAATTAACTAGATAAATAATTCAAAACATTTAATGATAAAAATGTTAACTGAATTGGGGGGGGGGAATCCATGTACCCAGTGAATATTCAACAAAGAATGAGAAACTATAAAAAGACCCAATCAGAAATGAAAAATTCACCAGATGAAATAAAAAACACACTAGAACAAATGAATAGCAAGCTAAGTAATATGGAAGCACACACAAATGATCTGGAAGAGAGAAAAACCGAACTAACATAATGAGAACAGCAAAAAGGAAAACAAATATAAAAAGTGAAAAAAGCTTAAGGGATCTCAGCAAAATACATATTTTTTTCAAGTGCACCTGTAATGGTCTCCAAGACTGATCACATGCTAGAACACAGTATAAGTCTCACCAAAATTTTTTTAAACTTATTATTTTATATTGGGTATAGCTGATTAAAAATGTTGTGATAATTTTAGGTGAATAGCAAACGGACTCAGCCAAACGTATACATGTATCCATTCTTCCTCAAACTCCCCTCCTATCCAGGCTACCACATAACATCAGAGTTTCATGTGCTATACAGCAGGTTCTTGTGGGTTACCCATTTCAAATACAGCATTGTGTACATGTCCATCCCCAATTCCCTAGCCATCCCTTCTCCCTATCTTTCCCCATAGCAACTATAAGATTTTTCTCTAAGTCTGTGAAGTCTCACAAAATTTAAGAGGATGGAAATTATGTCATTTTTTTTTCTGACCACAAAGATATGTAACTAAAAACTCAACTACAGAAAGAAAAATAGGGAAAGAACAAATACATAAAGACTAAACATCATGCTACTAAAAACTCAATGTGTCAATGAAGAAATCAAAAGGAACTCAGAAATACTTGATAAAAATGAAAGCAAAAACACATCATTCCAAAGTCTCTGGAATTCAGCAAAAGCAGTTCTAAGGTGAAAGTGGTAAAGGCCATACTCGTGAAATAATAAACAACCTAATCTATCACCTAAAGGAACAAAAAGAAGAGACAAAGCACAAAGGCAGCAGGAGAAAGGAAGCAACAAGTATAAGAGAATGAATGAAACAGAGAACAAAATAAAAAGAAGAGACCAATGAAACTTACAGTTATTTTAATTTTAAAAGATAAACAAAATTGATAAACTTTTAGACAGGTTCAGGGAGAAGAAAAAAAGAGAGGACTGAAACAAAATAAGAAATGGAAAGATAAAAATAACAGATACCACAAAGGTTGAAAAAACATTCATAAGAGAATACTGCAAGCAGATGTAGGCTAATAAATTGAAAACTTGGAAGAAATGGACAGATTTTAGGATACATAAAACCTGCTGAGACTGAATCATGAAGAAGCAGACAATTTAAACTAACCAATCACTACCCATGAATTTTAAGAAAATAAGAAATAAAATATTTAAAATAAAGTAAAACTCCCAGCAAACAAAAGTCCAGGACAAGATGGCTTCAGGACAATTTTACCAAACATATTAAGAAGAGCTAATAACTAGTCTCTTCAAACTATTAAAAAAAAAAATTGAAGAGACTGCAACACTCTCAAATTCATTCTACAAACCCACTATTATCCTGATACAAAAACCAGACAAAGACACTATATTTAAAGAAAATTACAGGCCACTGTCTTTTATGAACACAGATATAAACATACTCAACAAAATGTTAGCAAACTGAATTCAACAACATATAAAAAGTAATCAAGTGGGATTTATTCTAAGGCCCTGTAGATAGTTCATTATTCACAAATCAACCATGTGGTCTATCACACTGACAAAATCAAGAGTAAAAGCCACACAATCTTCTCAAAAATGCCAAAAAAAAAATCATTTGGCAACATTCAAAATCCATAAAATCTCTCATTAAAGTGGGTTTAGAGGGTACATGTCTCAACATAGTAAAGGCTGTGTATAACAAATCCACAGCTAACATTATCATCATGATGAATAAAAGAAAGTCTTTCCTCCAAAATGAGGATTAAGACAAGTATGTTCAGTTTCTCCACTTTTATTTAAGATACTATTGAGAATTTTAGCTATAGCAATCAGACAAGAAAAAGAAATAAAAAAGTAAAAATGTCACGCAGATGACATGACACTTCATATAAAAAAACTCTAAAATCCTCACCCAAAATTATTAGAACTAATAAATTCAGTACAATTAGTTGTAGGATATAAGATTGATATACAAAAATATGTTGCTTTTCTACATACTAATAATACACTATCTGAAAAAAAAGCAAAAAATAAAAAACTACATCAAAAACGGTAAATATCTAAGAATAAATTCAACCAAGGAGGTAAAAGAATTATGCTCTGAAAATTATAAAACTATAATGTAGGAAACTGATAATGATACAAAGAAATAGAAAGATATCTCATGCTCTTGGTTGTAAGAATTCATGTTGTTAAAATGGCCATAATACCCAAAGCAATCTATAGATTTAATGCAATCCCTATCAAAATGTCCCTGAAATTTTCCATGGAACTAGAAGAAATAATTATGCTGATCAATGGATTTTTGCAAACTAAACACATTCAAGCATCAATGTCCTGGATGCAATTTAGATGTCCATCAATAGATGAATGGATAAAGAATTTGTGGCATATGTACATACAGTGGACTATTACTCAGTCATAAAAGGAATGCATGTGAGTCAGTTGAGCTGAGGTGGATGAACCTAGAGCCAGTTGCACAGAGTGAAGTAAGTCAGAAAAACAAATATTATATATTAATACATAATAAGGAATCTAGTAAAATAATACTGATGAATCTATTTGCAGGGCAGAAATAGTGATGTGGATGTAGAGGATGGACTAGTGGACACAGCAGAGGAAGGAGGGTGGGATGAACGGAGAGAGTAGCACTGACATATGTACATTACCATGTGTAAAACAGATAGCTAGCGGGAAGCTGCTAAATAATGCTAGTCCCCAGCCTGTCACTCTGTGATGACCTAGAGGGGTGGGATGAGGGGGTAGGGGGTAGGTTCAAGAGGGAGGGGAATTTTGGCTGACTCATGTTGTTGGTTTCTATTATGCAGAAACCAACATGACATTGTAAAGCAATTATCTTATAATTTAAAAAAATTAAAAGGTTCAATGTATAAACCTAGACATAAAATTTACCCACATGCTAGATTAAGAAACTGACACACTCGCACTCCCCCTTCCACATGGAAGTACTCCTTGTCATTGTCCTCTTCTGTCACTAAGCTTACAAGGGAAAGCTCTATTCAGACTTAGTAACTGAAATGAATATTCATTTATCATGAATATTTGCCAAAATAATCACCTTTGGCATAAAGATCTAAACAATAATAAAAGAAGCTAATTATATGGAGATCTTGCATAAGAGCATTTCTGGCAAAGACCAAGCTCTTAGATTGGTTTGGCTGAACTTATTTGAAACAGTAAAGTGAGATAGGCAGGCATCAGTCCATGTAACACTTTACAGGCCAAGCATCCACAAGATCCAAAGATCTTTACACATTCAAAGATTTTAGGATGTATTCTAAATGCAAATTTTTTCACTCTGATCTTCATTTTAAGGGGAACTTTTCCTCTGGTTCATTCTATTTGTCTCCATATTGAATGCAGGGGCCAGATAGTGATGAGATTTTTCATGATATGTCTCTTAACCTTTTTTTCCCAACTTGTTAATGTAAAACTCACAGTCATGTCAGACTCTTTGTAACTCCATGAACTATACAGTCTATGGAATTCTCAAAGCCAGAATACTGGAGTGGGTAGCCTTTCCCTTCTCCAGGGGATCTTCCCAATTCAGGGAGAGAACCCAGGTCTTCCACATTGCAGGAGGACTCTTTACCATCGGAGCCACCTGGGAAGCCCAACTTGTGCATAGGAAGGTAACTGGAGCTGATTAAGCAGTTATGTTATTTAAAACCTTCTCTCTTATCTTTGACTGTCTTTTCAATATATAGAACAATGCATTCTCTTTTATCATTTTTTTCTGATTTTTATTTATTTGAGTTTCTTTTGTAGGTTTTGAGGGACAGAGATAGTTTTCTTTTATCATATCCCCCCTTACCTCTGAATATCTTAACTACCTTTCCACTAAAAAGTAAAGATCTGAAACACAACCATTTAAATCATTATTGCCTACCTGTGACTTTTTCAATTGATCAGTTTCAAAGCAAAAACTGTACCTGGATGCAATTTTCTAAATATAAGACATTCTGGTGCTCTGTGACAACCTAGAGGTATAGGGTGGGGAGGGAAAAAGAAGGGGGGTTCAGGATGAGGGGGGACACATATGCCTATGGCTGACTCACTTCGATGTATGGCAAAAAAAAAACACTATTGTAAAATAATTACCCTCCAATTAAAATTAATAAAATGTTTAAAAGGCTTGTGAGTTACAGCTAAAATAGACAAGAAGTGATTTTCTAGCCAATCAATACAGAAGTATGCCAAAACAGAAGTTGAGGTTAACTAGGTAATTTATTCATCAATTTTTTATAAATGAGTTAAAGAGAAAAAAAGCCATAGAGTAAGAAAAATGGATGCTGAGCCTGTCATAGAAACACACAAAGGAACTTTAGGGGAGAAGAGAAGTTCTGTCAAATGCCATTTTTTGTTTGTGTGTTTGTATAACCTGGTAGTTCAGCTGGTAAAGAACCCACCTGCAATGCAGGAGACTCCAGTTCAATTCCTGGGTTGGGAAGTTCCCCTGGAGGAAGAATAGGATACCCACTCCAGTATTCTTGGGCTTCCCTAGTGGCTTAGATGGTAAAGAATCTGTTGGCAATGCAGGAGACCTGGGTTCGATCTCTGGGTTGGGAAGATCCCCTGGAGGAAAGCATGACAACCCATTCCAGTATTCTTGCCTGGAGAATCTCCATGGACAGAGGAGCCCACTGGACTATAGCCCATGGGGTCACCAACAGTCGGACACAACTGAAGCCACTAAGCACAGTGCAGCACAAGGAGAGAGAGAGTTCACAGTTTTCAACAGAATGCTCATTTCTCGTATTTTGTGCAACATTCAACAGAGCAAAAGTTAACAAGACAGTGTGTGTGTGTGGTGTGTGCAATGCATAAGGGAGGATGGTTATGGGAGACAAAACAGTGTGAAACTCAATCTCTGTATTTTTCTCTCAAGCTAGTAGTTCTAATAATTTATAGGAGAAAAGTCAAGAGAGACCTTCTCAGGTGGCTCAGTGGCAAAGAATATACCTGTCAATGCAGGAGGTGCAGATTTCATTCCTGAGTCAGGAAGATCCTCTGGAGAAGGAAATGCAACCCACTCCAATATGCTTGCCTGGAAAATCCCATGGACCGAGAAGACTAGTGAGCTACAGTCCATAGGGTCACAGAGTCAGACATGATTGAGCCCATGAGCACAGAGAGTTGGACAACTTGATTCATTTGTTTTTCAATAACAAAATATAAAAGCATCTGTCAACATTATATAAGATGCTGAGAATATATCTCAGGGTTTTTTCCCCCCAGTTCTTGGACTCTCCTCAGTGTTGAATCATATTTCCATCTCTCACTCTCATCTAGGCTTAGAGAGATGGTCAGAGATGGGTAAACTAGATTATGTCACAAATCGTGCATGAAAACATAAAAAGGACTTTTCCTGTCAACCAAAATGGCATAACTGAGACTAGATTTACCCTCTCACTTGATACAACTGAAAAACCAGACAAGAATATGAAACAACAGTGTTCAGACATTGGAAAGCACAGAAAACAAACAAGATCAGCCTCCTGGTAGCCCTAGTGTTCTGCTTGGATTGATTAAAAAATCACATCTACAACGACAAAAGTGGAAACCCAAAAAGAACATCGTTGTCTCCTTGCATGGAGTACACTGAGTCAGAAGTACAGGGAAGCTCAGGCAGCTTGAAATGGCAAGGTAGAACACAGAAAAGATAGGGCTACACAGACATGCAACTCTGGGGATCTCCAGAGGTCCCCTCCTGCATCAGCTAAGAGTTAGTCAGCAGGATGTGGCATCAGATCAGCTGGCTCTGAAACACACACATACTTGTACATTCGCCCTGCCTCTCTATAGAAGGACCACACAGAGAGGGGCGAATTTATTTCATCTGTATTTAGATCTTTTAGTCCCTCTTTTCATTTTCCTATTTAGTTAGCATTGTTATGAATATTCGGAGATTTCCTGGTAGCTCAGACAGTAAAGAATCCACCTGCAATGCAGGAGACCCACGTTTGATCTCTGGGTGGGGAAGATTCCCCTGGAGAAGGAAATGGCTACCCACTCCAGTATTCTTGCCTAAAAAAATCCCAGGGATAGAGGAGCCTGGTGGGCTACAGTCCATGAGGTCAAAAAGAGTAGACACAACTGAGCAACTAAGCACACACATATAAAGTTTCTCTTTTATTATTAGTTCATATTTAATATTGCTATTTTTTAGAAGATATCTCTAACAACCAGTAGCTACCTTAGTCTTCAGACACATGAAAATTAGACCTAATCTTTTCATCACTTTGGCACAGACAATAGAATATAAATAGAATATATGGGAAGACTTATCCCAACAAAATTAGTGCTTTTCTCATTTAGTTAAACGGTATCTTTAAGTAAAGCAGTAAAAAAAAAATTAGCATATGTGTATTACTGGGTTTTTTATAAAGCATTTACTCCATATGTTTACTGTTTAGCATTTCTTGTAAATGATGAGTAAAAGGAGGGTTTTTATCCCCCCATATTAAGGGCAATTTAATGCAGTAAACATAGGAAAAGATCATAGAAAAAAAAAAAAAAGGTAAACTGAGAATTCTAACAATTGGCTTCCAGTAAAATTTCACCAATTTATGTCACCTAGGTAAGCCATAAGGTCTTCTTTCAATTTTCTCATTTGTAAAAATAAGCCACTTAGAATAATCTCCAAGATGTTCCAGCTTCATAATCTCATGAGCTTTAAGCTATCAAACAATGTTGCTGAAACAAATCTAACTAACTGGTATGAACTCTGGGTTTCCAATATTCAAATACATTCACCAAATGGTTTATTCATTTTAAAATTCTCATAATTTTGTTTTATTTCTTTTAGATAATTTACTCATGTGTGATTGTAACAAGAGCAGCAACAAAAGAATGTCTACAACTTCTTCAAACTCAAAGACTAACATAAAGAAAAAATAAAGTGAAAAAGTTTAGGCCATTTTACAAACTTATCATTTATTTTTTGTCTTTTTCTCAACTTCTGAGTTATCTGATATTCTGAAAACCACATCAGTCAATTCTGTAAACAGAGAAAGAAAAACTTGTATTATGATTAGATAGTCATGCTTTCCCCAGGAGGTAATCTCAAAAGAATCTACTTTTGTGGAATTCTAAGTTCAAAGAGATCTGGATAATTTTTCTGATAAACATCCTCTATATTTCATGTTTTAATCATGATGCAGCTTTTATGTTTTAGTAATTATTCAGAAAATTTCTAATGACAGAATCACAGGTTTGCATAATCTAGAGATAAATAAAAGGTTCCACAGATTAGCCTGTTCACCTCCCAACAGGAAAATATTCAAATTTGTTCTGCTCATTTAAAATGTATGCAGGCATCCAGGTTTGCTTCATAAACTCTTCCATCCAATTCAACCCATGAAGCTTCCAGAAGAGGTTTACAGCACTCCTTAGCATTAACAGTCCATTCACTGTGCAGTTATCTGCATGTGAATAATACTGTACTCTCTTGGACTCTATCCCATTATATCTGGCTTTCCCTCTTTAAATACTTTGAATTTGAGTCAAAATCAGAAACCCATGAGATTTTCACATGTAATAGAAATGTCTGTACAATAAAAAACACAGATCTGTCTAAGTTTGAGAAATATTTTTAGGAAAGTGTTTTGCTTTGCTATGTTTTAAATTTTGGTGTTAAGAGATTCTTACTATTGGCAACCCCTCCAGTACTCTTCCTTGGAAAATCCCACTTATGGATGAGCCTAGTAGGCTACAGTGCACAGGATTGCAAAGAGTCAGACATGACTGAGCGACTTCACTTTCACTGTATTCTCCAGGCTTCCCAGGTGGTGCTAGTGGTAAAGAACCACCTGCCAATGCAGGAGATTTGACTTCAACCCTGAATATTCATTGGAAGGACTGACGCTAAAGCTGAAGTTCCAGTACTTTGGCAACTTGTTATGAAGAACCAACTCATTGGAAAAGACCCCGATGCCTGAAAAGATTGAGGGCAGGAGGAAAAGGGGGAGACAGAGGATGAGATGGTTGGATGGCATCACTGACTCAACGAACATGACGTTGAGCTAACTCTGGGAGATAGTGAAGGACATGGAAGCCTGGTGTGGTGTGTTGCAGTACATGGGGTTGCAAAGAGTCAGACATAACTGAGTGACTGAACAACGCTATATTCTCCTAATTTCTCTTGATATTATTTCATTAGTTAACCATTTTCTCCTTGAAAGGCCTTCCCATTTACAATTTGCTTCCTAAAATACCAACTCAAGATGGTATACATGGAACAAGCACATGAACAAGTCTGTGTCTGAAGATTCACTCTTTTCATCTATTTGTGTTTAGAAAGCAAACCTCTCTTCAGGGCAAAGATAGGGACCTCATGTGGGACCTTAACACCTTTCTACTCCCTTCCACTGGCATGCCTGCTCTTGCCATCACTGCTGAGACAAAGCCATCAGGACTCAGTTTTAGACATAAGGTTGGAAGGAGTCCCTGCTAACTTCCAATACTGACATTCTGAGAAATATTCTTGATGAAAGCGGTGCCATACATGGTAATTAGGTACTCAGCTTAATCTACATATATCCAGCAAAGTGTTTCTTAGAAGTAGTAGTGTAAGGCAAATGAACTACCACTTAATGGGTAAGAATAGGAATTTTGAGGTTTGACAGGCTTGGTTTCAAATAAGGACTCTGCAACTTCCTGAATGCAAGTGGCACATTAAATATCTGTAAGTCTTGGTTCTTCATTTATAAATTGAATATAACATTTGCATCTGCTTCATTGGGCACTTGGGAAGGATAAATGAGATAATATACACATAGCATTTATTGTAGAATAATATTTAGCATAAGTTCTCAGTATATAGTCACTCATTATTATTATTTGGAGAAGGCAATGGCACCCCACTCCAGTACTCCTGCCTGGAAAATCCCACGGACTGAGGAGCCTGGTGGGCTGCAGCCCATGGGGTCGCTAAGAGTCAGACACAACTGAGCGACTTCCCTTTCACTTTTCACTTTCATGCATTGGAGAAGGAAATGGCAACCCACTCCAGTGTTCTTGCCTGGAGAATCCCAGGGACAGAGGAGCCTGGTGGGCTGCCGCCTATGGGGTCGCACAGAGTCGGACACGACAGAAGCGACTTAGCAGCAGCAGCAGCAGAATTATCATTAAATAGGTATGTTGTAGAATGTGTTAGTTAAGAGATCATGTCCCTAGTAGGGAACAGGACACAGAGCCTGATAAATAGTATGTGTGCCATAAATATAAATTCAAATGAACTATATTCTAATTATTATTTCTTTGATCATTATTATGGAAAATCCATTCCCTATTGAAAAAAATAAAACTACAAACAAGACTTGGATGTCTAGTTTGAGTGAGTTGTATACTATTTGTGCTGTTTTTACATGTTTTCTTAATATTTTAACAGACTATCAGTATATGCATATCTGTCAATCACACAGGATTTTTAAGTTTGAATAAGTGGTACAGAGAATATAAATTAGATGTTCCATTTTAGTAAGGCACAATAGAATAAAAGACAAGAAGTTAAGAATAGATAAAAAGAAATACTTCTCTACATAAAGCTGAGTAAACCCATGGAACTAGTTCCCAAAGGAAATTATTGAAGCAAATAGTTCAGTATGATTCCAAAAAGGATTAGGCGTAATGAAGCAACATTTTGAAAGCGGCTTGCAAATTTATGCCTGCAGATTTTCAAGGGAAAATGAGATTTGCCCATGAAGTGTGCACTCCGGCATGCAGAGAAACCAGAGGTGAAAAATTATGGGTCTATCTCAAAAGCTAAAATTTGATTTTGTTTTTGTAAATTGGTTTCAATTAGTAAAATATTCCAAATTTGGTACTGCAAACAGACTAAAGCATCTATAGACAGAAATAGAAAACTGTCATCAGCCTGTAATCAAAGACGGAGAAATTTCAAATAGACATAATGCATTCTAACCTATTTTGGGAAGAATGATTTAAAAAATGGCAAGCAAATAAATGATGACTACATACTGAACCCAAAGGAGTATTCTACTCAAGGCAGAGGCGGCCCTATGCCCAGCGTTTTCTGTAGGATAACAGGCTCCACAATGATGGCTGATGTTCCTGGCTATGGTAGTAACAATGGCATTTGGGAAGGGCATTGCATAATATACTCAGCATAAATGTTCTTATTAATCTCTCTAGCCTTGAGAGCAGATGTTACTCCTATTTCACATATTTTTAATCAAATGAAGAAGTTGAAATTGAAACTAAAATTATCTAACCTCATATTCAGTTCAGTTGCTCAGTCATGTCAGACTCTTTGAGATCCCATGGACTGCAGCACAACAGGCTCCCTGTCCATCAGCAATTCGTGGAGTTTACTCAAACTCATGTCTATTGAGTCAGTGAGGTCATCCAACCATCTCATCCTCTGTTGTCCCCTTCTCCTCTCACCTTCAGTCTTTCCCAGCATCAGGGTCACTTCAGATGAGTCAGTTCTTCACATCAGGTGGCCAAAGTATTGGAGTTTCAGCCTCAACATCAGTCCTTCCAATGACTATTCAGGACTGATTTCCTTTAGGATGAACTGGTTGGATCTCCCTGCTGTCCAAGGGACTCTCAAGAGTCTTCTCCAACACCACAGTTCAAAAGCATCAATTCTTTAGCACTCAGCTTTCTTTATAGTCCAACTCTCACATCCAATATGACTACTGGAAAAACCATAGCCTTGACTAGACAGACGTTTGTTGGCAAAGTAATGTCTCTGCTTTTTAATAAGCTATCTAGGTTGGTCATAGCTTTTCTTCCAAGGAGCAAACATCTTTTAATTTCCCGGCTGCAGTAACCATCTGTAGTGATTTTGGAGCCCAAAAATATAAAGTCTGTCACTGTTTCCACTGTCTCTTCATCTATTTGCCATGAAGTGATGGGACCAGATCCCATGATCTTAGTTTTCTGAATGTTGAGTTTTAAGCCAACTTTTTCACTCTCCTCTTTCACTGTCATCAAAGGGCTCTTTATTTCTTCTTTCTGCCATAAGGGTGGTGCCATCTACATATCTGAAGCTATTGATATTTCTCCAGGCAATCTTGATTTCAGCTTGTTCTTCATCTAGTCCAACATTTCTCATCAGGTTCTCTGCATATAAGTAAAATAAGCAGGGTGACAATATACAGCCTTGACATACTCCTTTCTTGATTTGGAACCAGTCTATTACTCCATGTACAGTTCTAACTGTTGCTTGTTGACCTGCATACAGATTTCTCAGGAAGCAGGTAAGGTGGTCTGGTATTCCCATCTCTTGAAGAATTTTCCACAGTTTGTCGCAATCCATACAGTCAAAGGCTTTAGCATAGTCAACAAAGCAGAAACAAATGTTATTCTAGAACTCTCTCGCTTTTCCATTGATTCAACAGATGTTGGCAATTTGATCTCTGGTTCCTCTGTCTTTTCTAAATCCAGCTTGAACATCTGGAAGTTCATGGTTCACATACTGTCAAAGCTTAGCTTGGAAAATTTTGAGCATTACTTTGCTAGTATGTGAGATGAGTGAAATTGTGTGGTAGTTTAAGCATTCTTTGGCATTGCTTTTCTTTGAGATTGGAATGAAAACTGATCTTTTCCCATCCTGTGCCAACTGCTGAGTTTGCCAAATTTGCTGGTGTATTGAGTGCAGCACTTTCACAGCATCATCTTTCAGGATTTGAAATAGCTCAAGTGGAATTCCATCACCTCCACTAACTTTGTTCATAGTGATGCTTCCTAAGCATCCCACTTAATGCTTCCCATTGATTTTGCATTCCAGGATGTCTGGCTCTAGGTGAGTGATCACACCATCATGATTACCTGGGTCATGAAGATCTTTTTCTTACAGTTCTTCTGTGTATTGCTGCCACCTCTTCTTAATATCTTCTGATTCTTTAAGGTCCATACCATTTCTGTCCTTTATTGTGCCCATCTTTGCATGAAAAATTCCCTTGGTATCTCTCATTTTTTGTGAAGAGTTCTCTAGTCTTTCCCATTCTACTGCTTTCCAGTGCAGCACTGGAGCTACTGTGAGAAGGGCGATACCCCATGTCCCAGGGCAGAGAAGCCCCAGCAAGATGGTTGGACGAGCGAATTTGCATTTAGAATCAAACTCTATACCCCCAGAGAAACTCAGAGGGCTCAAACACACCTTGTGTGCACAAGGACCCAGAACCCCCCCAGAGACTGAGGCAGAACTGTGTTTGAGTGTCTTCTGAGGAGGTATGTATCAGCAGTGGACTGCTGTGGGGGCAGGGGCTCTGGGTGCAGTGGATCTGGGTATGGCATAAGCTCTTTGGAGGAGGTCGCCATTAACCCACCATAGAGCCACCAGAACTTACACAGGACTGGGGAACAGACTCTGGGAGGGCACAAAGAGAACTTGTTTGCACCAGGACCCAGGAAAAAGGAGCAGTGACCCCACAGGAGACTGACCCACACTTGCCCTTGAGGGTCCAGGAGTCTGCAGTGGAGGTGTGGGTCGGTGGTGGCCTGCTGCAGGGTTGGGGGCACTGAGTGTACCAGTGCCTGCAGGAGACCTTTTGAAGGAGATTGCCATTATCTTCATTACCTCTACCACAGTTTGGTCTCAAGTCAAATGACAGGGAGGGAACACAGTCCCGCCTTCAATGAAAATTGGATTAGAGATTTACTGAGCATGGCCTCGCCCATCAGAACAAGACCCAGTTTCCCCCCCTGTCAGTTTCTCTCTTCAGGAACCTTTCATAAGTCTATTATCCTTTTCCATCAGACCAAAGACAGACTAAAAATCACAATCATAAAAAACTAACTAATCTAATCATATGGACCACAGCCTTGTCTAACTCAGTGAAACTAAGCCATGCCCTGTAGGGCCACCCAAGTAGGATAGGTCATGGTAAAGAGTTCTGATAAATGTGGTCCACTGGAGAAGGGAATGGCAAACCACTTCAGTATTCTTTCCTTTAGAACACCATGAACAGCATAAAATGCAAAAAGATAGGACATTGGAAGATGAACTTCCCAGGTTGGTAGGTGCCCAATATGCTACTGGAGATCAGTGGAGAAATAGCTCCAGGAAGAATGATGAGATGGAACCTCATGTGGGAAGCAGAAATATACAAAGCCAGAATAAAACTTGCTGGGAGCCATCAGGATGTCCCGTTGCTTGGATGCCAAGGTCACGTGACTAAGAAAGAAATTGCAAAGCTGACTTTCTTTATCGGGGCATCCCGGGCTAGGCACCCCCTGGTATTTTTCTTGGGAGTTCTGTCTATGCTCGGAACATTGGCTCATCTCAGTTGGAAAGAATTTGTCCTGAGATAATCCCCCCAGACCTTATCGACCAGAGGATCTGGGAAGGTGGATCACCTTCCCCAGGGGGCTAAGAAGGAAGGAAAGGGACATTTAAATAGATTACTACTCCTTACTGGGGAGTTTACCAAGAGTTCTCTGGGGGTCATGGCAAGGCCACCACCAGAAGGGCTCCTACTTGGGTCACCTTTCCACCTCCCACTCCCCCGACCACTCCACAGAGGAGGCTCCCTTCCTTGAAGAAATTAGGCTGGATTGGGACTTAGGAATGCTCATAACTGTGGCCAGCATAGTTGGAGATATTGATTGCTTTAGGAAAATGTGGACATAGGAATTCATTTTAGTAGTTATAAGGTTAATAGGGTTTCATTGTTAAAGCAGTGCTGCTCAACTGTCTCTTTGTCCTCTTTTCTCTTTCCTTGTAAGAACCAAAATAGGTTAATAGAATAAAAGTTTCAAGCTTAAGCCCTTCTTTCTAGCTTCTACATAGTTGCATCTAGTAAGAGAAATGTAACCTTTCTACTTAGATTGATGTACTTATCCTAAGTATGCTGGAGACATTCAAATGGTAAACATACTATTGTTAAGTCTAATTATGCAGAAATCTGACCTTTTGCAAGGAAAATGAGCTTAATGTTAAAGTTGTTGATGGTAGGCAGAAAACAAAAGATTGTATAGAATATTTGTGATGTAATGGGGATGTTTTTTGGCTATAAAACTGTAAACTAACAAAGATAGAGTGAGGGACTTCTCCATCACCCCACAAAACTAACAGCAATAAAGAGAGCCTGCTTCATCACCACACATAGACTCAGCTCAGTTCTTCCGCCGATGCCACTCATCCCTCAAGACCCCCAGACCCACTGGGGCTGGACCCCGGCAAAAACTGAGTGGTCTTGACCTGAGATTATTTATTTTATGATCTTGAGACCATGTATGAGCAATCTTCAAAGGAGGTTGTCTTTTGGTTTAGTTTTATTGTTAATTACTTCCTTTTATATTATTTCTGAGAGGGTATGAATCCTATAACAGATTATAAATTAACTAAAATACAAACTTTCTATATACATGTGATCTCAAAAAACTCTTATCATCTGTGTACCTAAACATAAGACTGCTTTATAGTAAAGAAACCTCAACCACAGGAACACATCACTTCCTTTTTTTCTTTTTGGTTAGTATATAATTTTACATTTCTTAGGACTGACACAATAGTAAAGGTCAAGGAATGACTTGAGAATGTGGATGTTATGAATTTTGGCCCTTAGTTATTATTAATTTTTAGCTATCTTGTTATTAACTTTTCAGAAGGAAAATAAAATATTCTTTGCCAAAGCTATATCCTTTGCCACATCATTGTGACGTTTTCATCTACAAAAGGAAATTAAATGGAATATTAATTTAGTAATTATGGTAGTATCTGCCTTTTACTATTGGCCAGATTTTTTATGTACAGGATCTCAGATCCTCAAAACAACTTTAACCACATGTTTTAATACCCTCATTTTGTAAATATAGAAATATTTCAATTTAGGTAATTTACCTGCATACATACAGCTTGGGTTGTTTGGGCTGACAATCAAACCAAGTCTATGGGACTTACAAGCCAAATGCTTACCAATATCCTAAGCTGCTTCTTATCTACCATTTACATTTGATTTTCTGCTCTAAATTGATATTGTATATATTTTAGACAGACGGAAATAACTCTATTTAGACATAAGAACCAATAGCAACATACTAATAGCAATATATAAACTTCACAAGGCCCAATCAATATTCTTACTATTATCATTAATGTTTAATGAAATATTAGACATTGATATTATTTATATAATATTAAGCTTAACTGACACTGCAACATGAGTTTGAGGCAAGATGTAGGTGAGCTCCCAGGGCAAAGGGCTGGAGTTCATTTTCTGTACACTCTAAGACAAAAACAGCAGGACAATCAAAGGAGGAGGCTGGGCCCTACCTAGATAGAAGAGACCATGCATAATTCTTATTCTCAGAGTCACGAGACCTCTTCGACTACACATGCACAGAAAGGCTCCTTGGATGTCAAGAGAGAGGAATCATCACCTCATAGTAAGTGGTGTCAGCCTACCCATAGGCCTCTTTGCTAGAATCCATCTTGGCTAAGAGATGCATGCACACTCATGGAAGGACCCTGAGATAAACCAAATACAAACTCAGAACCTGGCAAAGCCAGATGATTGGTTAAAGGAAACCCAGAAGAAATGCTCCATAAATGTGATTTAAACTACCACAAGGGAGTGATTATCTCTGAATCTACCCATGTGTCTATCTACATGTACTGTACTCTTTTTTCCTCCTAATAAATTCTCTACTTGTTTCACTATTTTCTATCTTCGTATGGATTCTTTTCTGAAAAGCAAAGGGCCCGTGGTCTAGTGGCTAGGATTCAGTGTTCCCCAACCTCAATCTCTGACTGGGAACAAAGCCTCAGTTCTAGCTGCTGCAGGCTGACACCACCCAAGATCAAGATGATATCAAGTTTTTCCATTAGTCTAGCAGTATCCATAAGGCAGGTGACACATACCATGACTTTACAAAGAAGTCCAGAAATAATTAGCAATTCATATATGATCACACCAAGTTAGTTCAGGAGCAGAGCCCAAACATAAACTTGGCTACTCAGACTCAAATTCAACAACTGAAATAATCTGCTTTATAATTCTTTTGTAAAATAGATTAATGGAGCTTGAGGCAACATGAGTGAACATTTTCAATATGGGATTTAGAGCCCATAAATCTAGTTCTAGCTTTGGCTCTGTTATTTGCTAACTCTATGAATGTGGAAAAATTCTTTTTATTTCCAAGACTATTTCTTCATCTGTGAAGTACGAGTTAATATCAACTATGAAATAGAACTGTATTAAGAACTAATTGCAAGATATGCCCAAATGGTTTTTGACAAGTCATCAAAATTTCATATAGTTCCTCTGACTCCAGATTTAAAATAAATCTTTTTGCTTCATAGAAATTAAACAAAAATTCTATAATTTAGGCTAATATTAGGTACAAGATGCAAAAAAATAAATAAATAAACATGCTAGCCTTTTAATGTACTAATTGATCCTTAAATCTTATAAACTTCTTACTATATTGTTTTTAATCTCTCCTCTGACTTCCATCAACTTTGACTAATTAAAATAATTTCCTTACTAGTTGTTACCATTAGAAACACAATATATTCTGTCACAGCCGATGTTCTTTTCCCCTTAGATTTGACTAAGAGGTAAGCTTCTGTCTAGATTCAGAATATAGCAAAGCTGTTTTTCAGATGGTGCTCACACCACAGTTTCTTCGCTACATATTTACTCTGTTGTGCTGACAGAGTGGAAAATAGATTTTAATCATAGAGTTTAATAGATATGGCATCAAGGTTACATGGAAATTAGATTTATATAGTAACTTAGGGTTATTTAGTCTCAGCCTTCTGACATATCATAAAGCAGGAAGAAGCCCACAGCCACAGATTATCCTGTCTTTCCCGCTTGTATTTTCACTGATCTTTGTCCCAGATCCACCTGGGCCTGCCCAGGAAGCACAATTCTGATATGTCAACTTTGTTGTGTAAAATCTTTTAGTGTTTCCCCATTTCTATTAGAAGAAAAACAGTCCAAATGCTTTGTCATTGTTGTTTAGTTGATAAATTGTGTCCAACCCTTTGTGACCCCACGGATGGCAGCACACCATGGGCACATCTGCCTTCTCCTATCTCCAAGAATTAGCTCAAATTAATGTCCATTGAGACAGTGACGCTATCTAACCATCTCATTCCATCCCCTTCTCCTTTTGCCTTCAGTCTTTCCCATCAGCAAGGTCTCTTCCAAATTCTTTAGCACAGCAAACAAATTTCCTTACGATTTGGTCTTAAAATGCCCTCCTCTCCCACCATTAGCTATACAATTTATGCTGAAGCCAAAATGTGAATGTCTGAATAACCAAAACTTTCCCAGGACTTTCTCTTTGTCATCTACACTCCCATCTGATATGCTCCCCTCTGCTTATATATTAAAATTCTTTCCTATCTTCTAGGTAGGTTTAAGTATCCCTTCCTTCTGGAAGATTCCATTGAAACACTGGCTTCTTCCTCAGAATACTACCAATATTTCTTTTGTAATAGTTGTCTCATTGTTCCTTAGAATTAACTAAATGTGAGTAGCCTTGTATACTTTAGTTTATTAATTTCTTGGAAGCTTAACTTTGCTTTATCTATATATCTGGCCCTTCCTCAATGCTAAATACAGTACCCGACCCATAGTAATTATTTAGTAACTCTTCAATCATTATCCTTGGGCTATGAAATCATTTATTGGGCTCTAAAGTCACTGTGGATGGTGATTGCAGCCATGAAATCAGAAGACAATTGATTCTTGGCAGGAAAGCTATGACAAACCTAGACAGTGTGTTGAAAAGGAGAGTCATTACTCTGCTGACAGAGAGTAATAATCTGTATAATTATATAAATAGCCTGTATAATCAAGGCTATGGTCTTCCTGTGGCCATATATGGCTGTGAGACCTGAACTGTAAAAAACGCAGAGCGCCAAAGAATTGATGCCTTCCAACTGTGGTGCTGGAGAAGACTCCTGAGAGTCCCTTGGACAGCAAGGAGATAAGTTAGTCATTCTTAAGGGAAATTATCTTTTCTGGAGAGTAAATACCG
Source organism: Antilocapra americana (assembly GCA_007570785.1). Taxonomy (NCBI): domain Eukaryota; kingdom Metazoa; phylum Chordata; class Mammalia; order Artiodactyla; family Antilocapridae; genus Antilocapra; species Antilocapra americana. The sequence continues at coordinate 14,366,159 of ML661896.1, forward strand.
TTGCTATTTTAAAGGAATACGAAAAAACAAGGACCAGCTTTTGTTCTTTCTGGTCTTTAGATTTATGGAGGCACTTGAACACAAATGCTTTTTCCAACAGTGCTTTGTTATATCCTTGAGCCATACAAGCATCCTCTGACTGCAGAAAGTGAAAGTAGAAGTCACTATGTCATGTGTCCAACTCCTTGGTGATGGACAGGGAGGCCTGGTGTGCTTCAATTTATGGGGTCGCAAACAGTCGGACAAAACTGAACAACTGAACTGAATTTTTGTACGCTTTTACATGTCTATACTGTAGCTTAACTTGAGGACTTTCTCAAAAACATTTGAGAAACTTATAGTTAAAGAATCAAATACAGGAGGCAACAGCAATGACGGCAACAAGCAACAGTATGTATCGTTGCTGTGGTTTAGTCGCTAAGTCATGTTTGACTTGTAATTCCATAGAGTCATGTTCGACTCTTTTGTAACTCCATAAACTGTTACACAGGCTACTTCTGTTCATAGGATTTCCCAAGAAAGAACACTGGCGTGGGTAGCCATTCCCTGTTTCAGGGGATCCTCTCAATCCTGGGATTGAATCACATCTCCTAAACTGCCAAGGGGATTCTTAACTGCTGAGCCACCAGGGAAGCCCACCAGTCTATATACCAGGAGACTAATGCATGCTGCTTCCTCTGTCATTTAACCAAGCTGAACCCTGAGTCTGTAAGCAAGGGATTTGCTTAGATCATTTCTAATGTCACTGATGGTGATTTCTATATCCATATCACAACATCACTTCAGTTTAGTTCAGTTCAGTTGCTCAGTTGTGTCCAACTCTCGTGACCCCACAGACTGTAGCATGCCAGGTTTCCCTGTCCATCACCAACTCCTGGAGTTTACGCAATCTCACGTCCATTGAGTCGGTGATGCCAACCAATCATCTCATCCTCTGCCATCCCCTTCTCCTCCCACCTTCAATCTTTCCCAGCATCAGGATCTTTTCAAATGGGTCAGCTCTTCACATCAGGTGGCCAAAAGATTGAAGTTTCAGCTTCAACATCAGTCCTTCCAATGAACACCCAGGAATGATCTCCTTTAGGATGGACTGGTTGGATCTCCTTGCAGTCCAAGGGACTCTCAAGAGTCTTCTCCAACACCACAGTTCAAAAGCATCAGTTCTTTGGCACTCAGCTTTCTTTATAGTCCAACTCTCACATTCAAACATGACTACTGGAAAAACTGTAGCCTTGACTAGACTGACCTTTGTTGACAAAGTAATGTCTCTGCTTTTTAATATGCTGTCTAAGTTGGTCATAACTTTCCTTCCAAGGAGTAAGTGTCTTTTAACTTCATGGCTGCAGTCACCATCTGCAGTGATTTTGGAGCCCAGAAAAATAAAGCCAGCCACTGTTTCCCCATCTATTTGCCATGAAGTGATGGGAGTGGATGTCATGATCTTAGTTTTTTGAATGCTGAGCTTTAAGTCAACTTTTTGACTCTCTTCTTTCACTTTCATCAAGAGGCTCTTTAGTTCTTCACTTTCTGCCTTAAGGGTGCACTAATATCACAAAGGGTGCAATAATATCAGAGCATATTACTGCTTAATTAGAAATAAATAATACTTAAAATGATAGTGTCAAGAATTTCTACCACCTGTCAGGGCCTCTTAAAAGGACTTGAGGTGTATTCACCCATGTAATCTTTCCAATAAACTTACAAAGGTAAACACATCAAGATCCCATTTTACAGATTAGGAAACTGATGCATAGTGTAATTCATCCCATTTTCCCATCTAGGTAAATGTTAGAATGCACAGTTCAACTTCAAAGGTTAAAAAGTTCTCCAAAGCTTTGCCAGTCACAGTGTGGTCTACAGCCCAGCAGTATTCAACATCTCTTAAAAGCTTGTTGGGCTTTTTTTCACTTTTCTGCATTTGCATTGAAACATTATTTACATTTTTAAAAGAAATATTGAAAATTAAATGTATAATCTACTGTTATTAAGCTTCAAAAAGCTATTTTTAGTGTATGATCTCACTTCCTCAAAAAAACTGGTACCTTTCAAAAATAGGATTGGTAATTTCTTTAAGGGAATCATATTTGGATCACGTGAACACATTTCTTCAAACTCATCATCATTTCTTGAGGAGAAGGTTGAAATAAACTTTCTGAGAGTAGACCAGAAATGTATTCATATAAAAGGAGATTCATATATGAGATTATATTAAATTTCTTCTGAGAACTTAAAATCAATGCTATATTTGATATCACTATAAAGAGGATCATATCAATAAATGGAGGTCTGTCTCAAAAATACCTGGTCTGAAAAGAATTAGTCAAGTTAAATCTCTCACACGACAACATTTCAATTTCTAAATATATTTTTAAAGGTTATATTCTGATTAGGTGGCTTGTATAACATTATTTGTTTAAATCAATCTCTTCCAAATATTCAAAAATAAAATTATTCCTAACTTTAAAATGTCTATTTATATCTGCCTTCATATGATTTCATTGTGCATTATATTTATAGTTACATAATATTTCATTGTCTTAAGAATAGTTTATACTGTTTAATATTTTCCAGAGGAAATATATCTAACGAATAGTCAAAACAGGCATAATATTTTTTCTGAAAGTTGCTAATAGCCTTGAATTAACTGCTTTACCAAATCTGAAAGATATAGAAGTTTATTTTGGAAGAGACATTTGTCTAAGACCAGGGTACAGAAAAATGATCTATTCAAATATCCAGAGGTAACAAACCTAAACAACATTTTTGAATCTTTTTGATGTATTTTGCTGACCTTGTATATTTTAGTACAGAAGCTGCGCAAATGGATGGAAAGAATAAAGTTTAAATATCTAACTATAAAGTACTCAAAAAATAAGAAAAGGAGCATCCTATTGAACTTTAAGAGGAAAATGATGAAATTTTTTCACAGATATTCTCCACTGTATAAGTGGGGAATTAATTATTTGATGAAAAGGATAAAACATCCCTGTTACTTTTAGCTATTACTTTATGTGAACTTTCCCTATTTTTTTTAACAAAGTTCCTTATTTCTAACTTTCCTTATCTGAAAATCAATATTGACAAAACTTAATGGCATCCCCTAAAGCATCTATGAATTTCTGAAGGACACCAGCTGTTAATATGGGTGAACATTAATATGGATAAATAAGTTTAAAATGAAAAAAGGTAAAAAACTCAATTTTCAAAATGGGTTAAGGATATGAACGAGCAATCTATACACACACATACCCATACACAAACCTTTAAATAACTAACACAATTATTTAAAGAAAAGCACATCAAAATTTTGTGATATGAATTTTTCTCACAGTTTAGAAAAAGAAAGTTTGTTATAGACAGTGTAAGCATTCACACGTTCTTGTTGGAAGTATAAATTTGTACTGTCTCTTGGGAATATATTTTAGTGGTAGCTAAGAAAATTTTAGATGTAGATATTTTTTGAGCCAGCTATTTTACTTCCAAAAATCTATTCTATAAATATAAATAACATTGAATATATTTGTTACATGTACAAATCATCACTACTTAAAAGTAGCATAAAAAAACTGGGATAAATGAGATATTCTACATGTACTGATAAATGGAAAACTATTTATTAAATGCTTATTTAACTTGGGTCAATAGCTTATTAACTTTTGATCATGTTTTGATATAGAACAGTCATTTGTATTACTATGTATACATGTATTTATGGCATTTTAAGGTATGGCAAATAGATGGGGAAACAGTGGAAACAATGGCTGACTTTTTTTCTGGGCTCCAGAATCACTGCAGATGGTGACTGCAGCCACAAAATTAAAAGACTCTTACTCTTTGGAAGGAAAGTTATGACCAACCTAGACAGCATATTAAAAAGCAGAGACATTACTTTGTAAACAAAGGTCCATCTAGTCAAGGCTATGGTTTTTCCAGTGGTCATGTATGGATGTGAGAGTTGGACTATAAAGAAAGCTGAGTGCCAAAGAACTGATGCTTTTGAACTGTGGTGTTGGAGAAGACTCTTGAGAGTCCCTTGGACTGCAAGGAGATCCAACCAGTCCATCCTAAAGGAGATCATTCCTGGGTGTTCACTGGAAGGACTGATGTTGAAACTGAAACTTCAATCTTTTGGCCACCTGATGTGAAGAGCTGACTCATTTGAAAAGACCCTGATGCTGGGAAAGATTGAGGGCAGGAGGAGAAGGGGATGCTAGAGGATGAGATGCTTGGATGGCATCAGCAACTCAATGGACATGGGTTTGGGTGGACTCCTTGTGTTGGTGATGGACAGGGAGGCCTGGCGTGCTGCGGTTTATGGGGTTGCAAAGAGTCAGACACGACTGAACTGAAGTGAAATGAATTGAAGGTATGGTTCATAGTTTTATTGAGTTAGATAGTCTGTGGTCCATGTGATTAGATTAGTTAGTTTTCCATGATTGTGGTTTTCAGTCTGTCTGCCCTCTGATAAAGGATAAGACGCTTATGTTAGGTTCCTGAAGAGAGAAACTGACTGAGGGGGAAACTGGGTCTTGTTTTGATGGGCGGGGCCATGGTCAGTAAATCTCTAATTCAATTTTCTGTTGAAGGGTGGGACTGGTTTTCCTCCCTGTCATTTGACCTGAGGCCAACCTGAGGTAGAGGTAATGAAGATAATGGCAATCTCCTTCAAAATGTCTCATGCAGGCACTGGTACACTCAGTGCCCCCAACCCTGCAGCAGGCCACCACCAACCCATACCTCCACTGGAGACTCCTGGACCCTCATGGGCAAGTGTGGGTCAGTCTCCTGTGGGATCACTGCTCCTTTTTCCTGGGTCCTAGTGAACACAAGTTCTCTTTGTGCTCTCTCAGAGTCTGTTCCCCAGACCTGTGTAAATTCTGGTGGCTCTATGGTGGGTTAATGGTGACCTCCTCCAAAGAGCTTATGCCATACCCAGATCCACTGCATCCAGAGCCCCTGCCCCCACAGCAGTCCACTGCTGACACGTACCTCTTCAGGAAACAGACAAACACAGTTCTGTCTCAGTCTCTGTTGGGCTTCTGGGTCCTGGTGCACACAAGGTATGTTTGAGCCCTCTGAGTTTCTCTGAGGGTACAGGGTTTGATTCTAAACACGATTTTGCCCCTCATACCATCCTTTTGGGGCTTCACCTTTGCCCTTGGACATGAGGTATCTCCTCAAAGTCGCTCCAGCACCGTGCCGCCACTGCCCCAGCACCTACCATCTTGCTGGGGCTTCTCTGCCTTTGGACGTGTAGGGCCACCCAAGACAAAAAAAAGTCATGATGGAGAGTTCTGACAAAACGTGGTCCACTGGAGAAGGGAATGGCCAACCACTTCAGTATTCTTGCCTTGAGAACCCCATGAACAGTATGAAAAGGCAAAAAGACAGGACACTAAAAGATGAACTCCCCAGGTCAGTAGGTGCCCAATATGCTACTGAAGATCAGTGGAGAAATAACTCCAGAAAGAATGTAGGGATGGAGCCAAAGCAAAAACAACACCCAGTTGTGGATGTGATTAGCGACGGAAGGAAAATCCAGCGCTGTAAAGAGTAACTAACATTGCATAGGTACCTGGAATGTTAGGCCCAGGAATTAAGGCAAATTGAAAGTGGTCAAACAGGAGACGGCCAGAGTGAATGTCAACATTTTAGAAACCAGAGAACTAAAATGGACTGGAATGGGTGAATTTAACTCAGATGACTATTGCGTCTACTACTGTGGGCAGGAATCCCTTAGAAGAAGTGAAGTAGCCATCATAGTCAACAAGAGTCTTAAATGCAGTACTTGGATGAAATCTCAAAAACAACAGAATGATCTTTGTTCGTTTTCAAGACAAAATATTTCATATCACAGTAATCCAAGTCTATGCCCCATACAAAAAATCTGAAGAAGCTGAAGTTGAATGGTTCTATGAAGAACTACAAGACCTCCTAGAACTAACACCCAAAAAAATGTTATAGGAGACTGGAATGAAAAAAAAAAGAAGGTCAAGAAAGACCGGGAATAAAGGGCAAATTTGGCCTTGGAGTACAGAATGAAGCAGAATAAAGGGCAACAGAGTTTTGCAAGAGAACATACTGGTCATAGTAAACACCCTCTTCCAACAACACAAGAGAAGACTTACACATGGACATCACCAGAAGGTCAATATCAAAATCAGAATGATTATATTCTTTAGCCAAAGATAGAGAAGCTCTATACAGTCAGCATAAACAAGACCGGGAGCTGACTGTGGCTTAGATCATGAACTCCTTATTGGCAAATTCAAACTTAAATTGAAGAACATAAGGAAAATCACTAGACCATTCAGGTCTGATCTAAGTCAAATACCTTACAACTATATAGTGGAAGTGACAGATATATTCAAGGGATTAAATCTGATAGAGTGCCTGAAGAACTATGCCTGAAGCAGAACTATGCAAGAGTGTCTGAGGAGGTTTGTGACAGTACAGAAGACAGTGATGAAGACCATCTCCAAGAGAAAGAAATGGAAAAAGGCAAAATCGTTGCCTGAGGAGGGCTTAAATTCCAAAGAATAGCAAGTAGAGATGTAAAAGCCTTCCTTAGTGACCAAATCAAAGAAATAAAGGAAAACAATAAAATGGGAAAGACTAGAGACCTCTTCAAGAAAATTAGAGACACCAAGGGAACATTTCATGTGACCTAACAGAAGCAGAAGATATTCAGAAGAGCTAGCAATAATACACAGAATAATAATATAAAAATGATCTTTATGACCCAGATAATCACAATGGTGTGATCACTCACCAAGAGCCAGACATTCTGGAATGCAAAGTCACATGGGCCTTAGGAAGCAACACTACAAACAAAGCTAGTGGAGGTGACGGAATTCCAGTTGAGCTATTTCAAGTCCTAAAGGATGATGCTGTGAAAGTGTTGCACTTAATATGCCAGCAAATTTGGAAAACTCAGCAGTGGCCACAGGACTGAAAAAGGTCAGTTTTCATTCTAATCCCAAAGACAGACAATGCCAAAGAATGCTCAAACTACTACACAGTTGCACTCATCTCACACGCTAGTAAAGTAATACTCACAATTCTCCAAGCCAGGCTTCAACAGTATGTGAACCGTATACTTCCAGATGTTCCAGCTGGATTTAGAAAAGGCAGAGGAACCAGAGATCAAACTGCCAACATCCGTTGGATCATCGAAAATGTGAAAGGATTCCAGAAAAACATCTACTTATTCTTTACTGACTATGCCAAAGCCTTTGACTTGTGGATCACAAAAAACTGTGAAAAATTCTTCAAGAGATGGGAGTACCAGATCATCTGACCTGCCTCCTGAGAAATCTGTAGCAGGTCAAGAAGCAACAGTTAAAACTGTACATGGGACAACAGACTGGTTCAAGGCTGTATACTGTCACCCTGTTTATTTAACTTATATGCAGAGTACATCATGAGAAATGCCGCACTAGATGAAGCACATGTTGGAATAAAGATTACCAGGAGAAATATCAATAACCTCAGATATGCAGATGACACACCTTTATGGCAGCAAGTGAAGAAGTAAAAAGTCTCTTGATAAAAGTGGAAGAGGAGAGTGAAAAAGTTGTCTTATAACTCAACATTCAGAAAACTAAGGTCATGACATCTGGTCCCATCACTTCATGGCAAATAGATGGGGAAACAGTGAGAGACTTTATTTTAGGGAGTCCAAAATCACTGCAGATGGTGATTGTAGCCATGAAATTAAAAGATGCTTGCTCCTTGGAAGAAAAGCTATGACCAACCTAAATAGCTTATTAAAAACCAGAGACATTCCTTTGCCAACAAATGTCCATCTAGTCAAAGCTGTGGTTTTTCCAGTTGTCATGTATGGATGTTAGATTTGGGCTATAAAGAAAGCTAAGCACCAAAGCACTGATGTTTTTGAAGTCTGGTGCTGGAGAAGACACTTAAGAGTCTCTTGGACATCAATTAGATCCAACCAATTCACCCTAAAGGAAATCCATCCTGCATATTATTCAAAGGACTGATGCTGAAGCTGAAATTCCAATACTTTGGCCACCTCATGTGAAGAACTGACTCACTGGAAAAGACCCTGATGCTGGGAAAGATAGAAGGTGGGAGGAGAAGGGGATGACAGAGGATGAGATGGTTGGATGGCATCACCAACTCAACGGACATGTTTGAGTAAACTCCAGGAATTGGTGATGGACAGGGAGGCCTGGAGTACTGCAGTCCATGGGGTTGCAAAGAGTCGGACATGACTGAACCACTGAACTGAACTGAAGATATGGTACTGAAGGTATTTAACTATAATTCTAATCTGTGAAATTTCAAATAATAAGTATATATCAACATTTCCTAAAGCAGAGCATAATTCTAGTTTTATCATGACTAGAAGCTTATTGCTACTGATTCTTTAATAATATAATGATATTTATGAGAACTGTAATTTATTTGATGACAACTTCTTAATATGATAAGTTCGATTTTGGCATTGCTCTGTAGCAGTGCATGTTCTTTGGCCAGTTAACTTCATAATTTAGTTTCAAGGAATATGCCAAACCAAAAAGAGTACTAGTGGTACAGCAATAATAACAAAAATATGTATACGACTATTACTAAGTACCAGATTTTCCTCTGTGCACTTGATACCTATTGATTATATCATCTCTGTTTTACAGTTATGAAAAATGTGTCACAGAGAGGTTTAGTAACTAGACAAAGTTCATAGATCTAGTAACTGGCAGAATCCAAATTTCAATCCAGCCATACGCTTTACCACAGCATAAGATTTTTTTCCCTAAAAACCTAAGTAGCAGAGAGGTCAATGATGATAGGAATGTGTTGGCATTCTATAGTGTCCAGAGTTTACTAGATTAGGTGTGTCATTTCATGTATATGTGTGTGCAGGTATGTATTAATACATTTCTTGTTGTTTAGTTGCTTAGTGTTGTTGGTCTCTTTTGTGATCCCATGGCCTATAGCCTGCCAGGCTCCTCTGTCCATGGGATTCCCCAGCTGAATAAGCAGGAGGGAGACACACTTAAATGCAAACCTAAACAGGCATCATTTCAAAGAAGGATTCCACGTGATTAAGAGTGCTAATACAAGACTGAGGTGGTGACATAGTTGGATAGCTCAGCTCATCCAAGTCAGATTTTCCAGAATTTAAAAAAAAAGTCATTTTGTTTGTTTGTTTTTGTTTTCTGGGGTAGGGGGTGACAGAAGAGAGAGGAGAAAAAGCTCATATTTTCAACCTTGCCAGCACAAACATAAATCCACAATTTAAAAAAACAGATGCCCCATAATTTCCTGGATTTGCAACATGGCATGTGATTTGCAGTTTAAATTGTGTATTAAGAGATTTCATACATGCACTGCATCTACTCCCTACCTTCAAGAATAAACAACAGTAGCTCTGGACATTTGTTTACAGCCTCCCAGTAAAGAAGAACTTTGATGTTAAAGGAAACATGCAAAAGAAAAAGCTTTTTCAGGGCCAATTATTTAATCTTGCAGCAAAACGCTATATTGTCCTGTATGTGAGTTATCTGAGAGAAGAAGGTGTCAAAATGCAATATGATGATTTGGCCAAAGAACAAGCATTTGATGAAGATATTTATAAAAGTCTCAAGCTCTCCTTTCATCACCATCTTTTAGCTTTATAATCACAGATCCATTTGGTGTCTTATATCTAGCCTCTCAATTCAACAATTCAACAACTCACATAAAAAAAAGTTTCTTAATTTGTCTCACTTTTCTATAGTTTGAATACCATAAGTAAAAATGAGAGTGATTTTAACAAAGTAGTCAATAAAAAAATATTTGCCTTACATTGCATACATGGTCCTTTTTTATACTAATATAGTGTTTCTCAATTCTTGGCTGCATGTTAAAAACACATGTGGAGATTTTTAAAATCTGATGACACCCAGGCCACAATCCAGACCAATTACATCAAATATTTTGGAAGGGGACACAAACATCAATATTTTTTAAGTTCCCTCAGTGATTCCAATGTACCCATTAAAAACTATGGAAAGAGAAATGCTCATAGAAAAGCTCATAGAAATATATGAGCTTCAGGAGGGCAAGGATTTTTGTTTGATTTCAGTAATACATTCCAATTTTTGTAACAGTACTTAGAATTCATTAAATACTTGTGAAAATAAATACTTTATTTTAAAAATTTATTCCTTTAGAATCTTCTGATGTCACCTAACCTCAACATCATTAAGTCCTATTTTGAGAAAAATGAATACATATAAATGGAAAATACCCAGGACCTATTTACAAGTAGAAACAAAGGGCCAAGGTGTATTTGTAAATAGAAGTCTGAGACAAAGTTAACGTAGGAAACTACAGGACCAACCTTCATTTACATCAATTCAATGACTTCAAAGAAAATAAATTTTCCCCATTAAACTATATGAATAGCATCTGATAACTAGTATCTTAGTCCGATCAGGCTGCTGCAACTCAAAAACTTGGATGGCTTAAACAACATGTATAAATTTGTCACAAGTCTGGAGGCTGGAAATCTGAGATCAGGGTACCAGCATGGTTGGCTTTGGCTGGGAATTCTCTTCATGATTTACAGATGGCCATCTTCTTTCTGTGTCTTCACAGGTTAAGAGATAGAGTGGAAACAAGCTTTCTAGTGTTTCCTCTTCTAAGGACACTAATCTCACTGACAAGGGTTCCATCCTCATAACTTAATCACCCCAGAGGATGCACCTCCTAAAACCATCATATTGAAGGTTAGGCTTTCAACATATGAACTTTTGAAGGACACATTCACTCCTAACAACTACCCATTTTAACTAGACAAAACAACCCTATAGAGTTATGTATTATCCACTTTTTTCTTTTTTTGGTCATCATTATTTTAATTTTCTTCTCACTTCTTTTGGTGTGCTACATGTTTGTATGTGTGCTTCTATGGTATTTTATAACTTACTTTGGAGTAAGGTAAGCTATGAACTAATAAACAGAACTGAAAACTGATAGTATAGAAAATTATTTAAATCCAAAGAAAAGGTTTAAGAACGACATTATTGACTCAAGGCCCATATTACGTTTAGGTTATTCTTCAACGTTACTAGGAATGTATCCCTTTGTGAAGTATACCCCCTTTAGATTCCTAGGACAAAGCCTAGGGACCTGAGAAAGATGGACCAATGGAAGGGAGACTGGGAGACAGACCTTGCTTAGGGATACTCCAGAAGTTATATCTACATGACTGAGATGTTGGAATATTTGCTTCTGATGTCTCTTTTGAGTTGAAGGTGTTGTGTTTCTCCTGAGGTCTTTTTCTTTTTATAACTTCCATATGAATCTAATTCTTAGTGAAAGAAAGAAAAGGGAACAATTGTCTGAAGGTTTGTGTATAAAGTGACTGAAGTTAACCTGGCCAAACCTAACACTTTGTCAATAAATCCTTCATCTGTCTTGAAAACTGAGACTTAAAGATGCTGTTCAAGGAAAGAAGCGGAAACTTAATCCTATCCAAGTGCAAATGTATTAGTCTGAAATATTTTACTGTATTGCATAAATTGGGCTTCCCTGGTACCTCAGATGGTAAAGCGTCTGCCTACAATGCAGGAGACCCTGGTTTGATCCCTGGGTCGGGAAGATTCCCTGGAGAAGGAAATGGCAACCCACTCCAGTACTCTTGCCTGGAAAATCCCATGGATTGAGGATCCTGGTAGGCTACAGTCCATGGGGTCGCAAAAAGTCGGACACGACTGAGCGACTTCACTCACTCATTGCATAAATATTTCTTAGAGATTGTATTGCAAATTTTAAATTATATTTTGATGTTCAAAGTGGTGACAGTTGTTTTAGAAGAACAAACCAGAAGGATTCCAATTATAACCAGTGAGACCACCTGTCCCATTCTCTCCACTTCCCTGAACTGGGCCAAATAATCCCCAAGGATCAACCCAGCTCTGACTCAGACTTCAAGATCGATTCTCTTCAAGCAAGGAGAGAAAGCAAGCCAGGAGCTCAGAACACTCCAAAATAAAAGTGCTGCTGTGGCACCAGGCTAATTTTGAGCCTACCTCCTATGATAAAGGCTCTCCCTCAAAAGCAAGGCAAGTAACTTTCTCACCCAGATGCCCTTTGCCTAGATTTTCTCTCCACATCTCGTAACGGAGGATTTGCTTTGTCATTTTTGTCATGTTCCCGCAAATCCTCCCAAGCCCAGAATCCTCTCTCTGTACAGAGGCCACGCCTCAGGCTCAGTTCCCCTGAATGAGCTGCTTGCCAAGTTCCAGCTCATAAGGTTTTCAGATACATTTTGTGCAAAATTATGAATTTTCCAGAAAAGTATTCAGATGTACTAAAATGACATCTTCCTTTTTCTTTTCTTCTTCTGCTGCATCACAAAAATAGTAACATTTTGGTAAATTCAGTTACTACCCATTTAAACTTCAAGTCTGAAGGTTTTTTCCTCCCTGCCTTCTCCTTAGGGTGATATTTAAATTCAGTGGCCTTCTGCACTGTCATGGCTTGTAGGGGGGCGGGTGTGGGGAGTGTGAATTCTTCTGTTATACTCTTTAAAAGAGTTATTGATAGGATTAAATGAGATGAAGGATGTGAACCCCTAACATCACTAATCTGATGTTTGAGAGATGCTGCTAAATGAGAAACATCTTTTTCTTAACTTTGGTTGACATTCATTAGTATTTAAAAAGAAGTTTTTCCCCCAAATTTCATTTCTATATTCCTGATTCCAACTTGTAAATGGTCAGCTCCATCATTACTTTCGACTTCTTTAGAGGTACTCAAAATGAATCTTTGAACAATCCTTCCTGAGCCTTACTCAGCCCTCCTGACAGGAGGAACATCCCTAATGAGGGTAACTGGAAATCACCTCTCTTCCATCTGTGTAGGATTGTGAATAAGGAAGTCACTGAGTTAGAGGTCCCTCCTTGGAGGAAGCACTTCCCTGGGGTTTCTATGTCTTCTCCCTCCTTCGTGCGTCATGGTCAGGTCACTTCTCTGCTTCCCAACCCCTGCTTATAACCAGCTTTCCCCTCCTTTGGAGGGAATTAAATCTGTCTGAAAAAGTATGGTCAATTCAACATGGAAGATCATTCCAACAGCAGTACTCACCTCCTCTTCACCAATAATAATAATGATATATTTAGATCACAGATGCTTCTTCTGTTCAGTATGATTTATCACCCCAAATTCTCTCCCTCACTATGATAAGCTTCTCATTATTGTTGTTATTACCAATACTGTATTCTCACGATAATCCAGGAAGTGAACTACTTACTAAAAAATTAGAAGGGAACACATAAAGAGAATAGAGTACACCTGAGAAACACTAATTTTTTTTTTTCCCCAGCCTTGCTGAGGGATGTCTCCCATGAGAAGATGAAGTACATTTCCTAATTCTTTGACGTGACAAAGTTCTAGATAAGCCAGGCTGTTCCTGTCTAAAATCCCTATAAGGGAAATTTATAGCCGGCCTAGTTTATCCTGAGAAGAGATTTCAGATAAACTCCCAGGCACAGAGACAGAGGAGAAGAAAGAAAATGATGGCTGGGAAAACAGATGTCAGAGGATCACGGAAAGGAATAGGGCTGTTACACGGAAGGTGGGTGGGAGCCACAGAGGGTCAGTAAGGCTGGAGGAGGAGGTGCGGCACACAAGGAAAGAATCAAACCCTCTAGAGACCAGGAAGGGGGCCTGTTAGCAACTCCACTTGGAGGGAAAGGAAATAAGTTAGAGATTTAACACTGTGGGAAAACAATATCAGAATGCAAGGTGTTGGAAAAAAAAAATTGTTATCAAGATACCTAAATCTTAGACTTTTCTTTAATGTTCATGACTTTCATCTGTGTCTAGATCATCATTTTTAAAATATTTAAACTTAAGGAGATAGACATGTTTATTTCTCAGGTTTTCTCTAGCTCTGACATTCAACAATTAATTCTATGAAGAAGGAAGCTGCTTCTTTAAAATACAAGCTGTTACCTTTGACCCCAGAATGAAAGAGAGCCTTTAAATCTAAATAATCTGCCGAGGTAAAACAACAGTGAGAGCAAAAAGGATACCAATATGGCTCCTAAAATTCTCTTTCTTTGTGAAAAACAATGGCTGTTGTGAACTCAGGTCATCTATGTGAGCTGGAAAGTGGTCACAAAAAGAGAAGCACCCAAGAGCTTCTTCAAGACAAAAAAAGAACTCTAAGATATGGTTTTATGAAATAATGTATACATTTTTCTTAAAGGAAAGATTGTCCATGAAAAGGGAATCTAGTCCTCTGTTTAAAGGACAGCAAGAAAAAGAGAAGGGGGCTGGAGGTGCCATAATCATTAATCAACATGGCAGTATCAGAGAACATTTATCTGAGCTCTTAAAGTAACTGTGAATCATGGAAAAGCAGTCAGTGGCCAGAGACAGCCACCCTGCTTCTGAGCTGAGTTTGTACCTCCCTCAGAAGCCTCAAAGTTTGCAAAAACCTCCGCCACATCATGCTAGATAAACAAAACCTCTCCCTCTCTCACTTCAGTTTCTCTTAGAACAGTTAAGAGCTGAAGCCTGTTTCCATTTTTTCTAAGGTGACAAGAGTCTTCAATGAACTTAAAGAGAGTCCTGTTCAGAAGTTCTGCCAGGAACATTTACAGGCAGAGCAGTTCGCCCCTTTAAAAAAAGGGAGAGAAGAAAGAGAAAGTTTCTCTGAACAGCCCAAGAAACTTTTGATTTGGCAGATCCTTGCTTTCTACATACCAATAGGTTTATCTTTAGAACCCCAAGCGAAAGCTATTCTAAAATTTGAAAGTGTTCAGGACTTTTTCCTTCTGATGCTGAAAGTAAAGAGATGACACTTGCACATTAGCTCCATGCTGAAATGCAAATTTTTACTTGGTGTCTACTTCTGGCACATTCTGTTTAATTTTGCAAAACTCACACACACATACCACAAGTATTTCATATCTGCATCCTTTCTGAACATGAGCTTCTAAGTGTCCCTAACTAAAACACATTTAGTTGTTACTTGCTTATGCATGAATTATGAAGCTACGTATTGTAACTTCTCCATAATTTAGTTACATGGGTAGGGGGGAAAAATCTTCAGCCTGGATTAGCAACTCAGCTTCATTGCAGAGATCCATGGTGTGCCATCCATAGTGAGGATCAAGCAGGGCTCAGGAAGCTATTTCTACTCCCTTTTGAATGCACTCCTTATTCAGAAGTCCCTTTTCTACAATTTATATAAAAACAGACAGTTATTTAAGTTGGTTAAGGGTAGGATATTTTTTATGCTTATTATTTCTGAACTCATTGCCAACTTTCACAAACATGCTCATTTACCAGAGATAATTATGTGTGATTTTCTCCTTTAATGAAAGATAAATAATTTGGCAGTCTTGTCTCACATATGTTTTTCTATTTCAATACAATTCACTGTTTGGTGGGATGTCCTTTATTCTTGAACTAGTTAGGGTATACAATGAGTTTTCTTTAAATCAATTGTGCCGCTTTTCTGTGAGGCACTGCTTGTCCATACCAGGTTTATAAAAGACCATTAAAAGCTGACATTACGTTAGTTTCTGTTCATAATGATGCAGCTCTTTGTTTACAACTTACATAATTCACTAGAAGGGCAAAGCTTCATCAAACTGGGACAATAGGAATAGAAAGTACATTTCTAGGAATCTAAACAGAATGAACAAGCTTTGACTGGCTCTAGTTTTCATTATATTTCTTTGCATTAATGCAGAAGCCAAGTTCCTTGGCCTCAATTCCGTAAAGCAATCATTTGTTGTTTCATTACATGAGCTGGTGTGTGTGTGGTTAATACTTTCAAGGTAAGATCCATATAAGAAAAATTTGGAAATATATGGTTCCAACTTACTTGGTAGTCCCAAGAATAAACATCCTGTTAAATCTGAATCTAGATTATTCAAACTAAAGAAACATCTACATTTAGTCTCGCTAGAAAGAGATTGGACTAAATACAAAAATAACTCCAAACTCTAATTCATTTCTTCCTGTCCAAAAGAACTTCCTGTGATAGAAATATTGTGTGTGTGTTCCCTGTTCATTATGATGGCTACTAGCCTCATGTGGCTACTGAACACATGAAATAAATTTAGTGTTACCAAACAACTGAATTTTAAATATTATTTTTATTTAAATAAATTTAAATAGCCATGTGTGCCCAGTGACTACTGTATTCTACAGCATAGCTTTTTACTCATCAGTAGAGTAGGAGAAAGTCTACCAGTTTACTAAACTACAAGAGGTAGGGTTAGGATTTATCCTTGGAGCACTGCTCCTAAATTTGCACAGTCTGCAACCTTACATGATGCTCTGTGGAGGAGTTACATAATTAAATGGAAAACGGAGGATGTCTCATTTTCCTCCTCCATCAGGAAACAAGAACCAAATTAATTTGGCAGACAGCTAACACCTAGGGAAATATTCAAACCCTCGCACCCAACTCCACTATGAAACCCAAATTATGTTTGGAACTCTTCACTATGACTGCACCTCCTTCTTAAACCACCTCCTCCTTTAAGTATGTGTATTTAAATCACACTTTGACTACAGTTTGGTTACTAAGAGTAGGGTGTGAGACAAGAGTGCTTCCCCAACAATCTGTTCTGTGTCAAAGACAGACATTTTTAAAATGCAACCATACTTGTACCCAACTTCATAATCAAATCTCTACTTGGATGCGTAACAGGCACATTTGAATGTGTACCCTGACATGGTAAAATCTCAAAATACGATATGAGAGGATACTTAATTTCTCCTCAAATCCATTCTTTTCCCAATCTTTGCCATCTCAGCATATGCCATCACCATTCACCTAGCTGCAGAGACCCAAAACCAATGTTAGTTTTGCTTGCCATCCTCTCTCCACCTACCTGTTCCACCTAATCCATCAGCAAATGTTGTTGGCTGTACCTTGAATACCTGTGTAGACTCTGATCCTCCTCCGCAAAAAACCATCCTCTCTTGCCTGATGTACAGCAACAGCCATCCTACCCTCTGTATCACTCCTGTTATCCTCCCCTTCTCTTCATAACCTCTCAATCATAACTCGTGATGGGAAGACACTAATAAACATGCCAGGCAAGACCTTGATATCTAACCCCTGTCTATCATAATTTATCTCAACTCATATCCTACCACAGCGTCTCTTGCATAGCCTTCCTGCCATTCCTCGAACACATTAAGCTCACATCTTCCTTAAAGACTTTCACTTACTCTCCAAAGACTAGAATGTTCTTCCCCACGTCTCCCTACAGCTTACATCCTAATTTTTGTTTTCCTGATCAGCTTATCATTTTATATCCTCTTAATCTTCCTTAAAGTACATGTTATTATGTGAAATTATATCTTTTCATTATCTGTCCTTCTGTTTTTCCCCTCTATGGTTTCTTCTGGCTTTTCCTATGAGAATGTATGCTCCCGGAAAGATTTTATATGTGTCACATAAAGAATTTATCTCATCTCAGCACATAGAACAATACTTAGCATTAAAGTGATCAAATATCTATTGACTAGAGTAATAGTATTTGATTAATCACTCATCCTAACATACACACAGTAAAACACAGACATTACAGACACACATGCTATATAAACACACACACTCATACTCCTTAAAACGTTAAGAACCTTCTCCTTGCTTTTGTGAAAAAAAAAAGAAAAGAAAAAGCCCTTAACATGGGTAACAAATGTTCACATAATATAACTTCTATCTGTCTCTCCAATCATGCTGAGCCCTCAGCCTCTTCATTTCAGCCACACCAAACTTTTGTCTGTCCCGTGTACTCAGCATATCCCCTAACTAAAAGACCTCAGACATACCCTCTGCTTGGAAAGCCTCTCTCTTTTCTTTTGTTCAAGTTAATTCCCCCGAATCATTCATGTAGTAGAATAAGAGCACTTTGCACATAGAAACATTTTCTGAACTCCTTAAATAGGTCAAATCTTCCTACTTAAGCTTGAGACTCCAATGAATAAGCAGATAAATGAATGTCAATCCTATCCTTATGCCTCTTGAGTCTCTGAGGACATCTAAGTATTGAAACTTGATCATTACCTGCTGCTTATGGTATTCCAAGTCATTGAAGCTTATGCGTAATTACACATTAGTCATATTCCCCCAACTGCAAGGGCTGTAGGCAGGGAGATGGAATGGACCAGCAGGTTCTGCATGCTTTCCATCACCATAATGGTGACAGAGATAAAGCTGACACTGCAGAAGTTACCAGAGCTTCTATTTACTTACTGATATTTACTGTGTTCCCCCAGGAGAGCAAGTAACATCATTTACTTCAGATAAGGTAGGTTTGACAATGTGCTGAACGTTAAAAGGAGAAGAGCCTGGATAAAATGAAAACAACACTGTGTCCTGGTGAGGGGAAGAGATGGATGGGCTATATATAAATGTGAGTTCATTAAACATCAGGAAACAGCAGTTACAACAAGGATCAGTGTGGTGTGCACTCTGTCATTTTCATGTATATTTTCTAAATATCATTTACAAAGAGGTTGCAAGTGAGAAGGTTATCAGGAAAAATATTTTTAAAGGCATATACTGAATTGTGAGAATTTGGGAGATTAACTGGAGCATCAGTTAGTTAAGTAGATGTTTATTCACTCATTCAAAAAGGAGAGAAGCATGTCAACTTAAGAAAGTGTCAGATCATTGAACAACTAACTGGCAGGTCATTGAACAAAATCCTCCAGGTACAATACTTACACTGGTTCCATGTCTGAGTGGGATTCCTTTTTTCTTGGAGAAATTTGAGGATGAGGGACAAAAGATAGACTATTCATGAGATGAGTCTACACTACAACTCTGCTGTATTTAGGACCCTGTATATTTAAAGGGAAAAGCTGTGTGTCATCAAGTAAAAAGGAGCTGATAGCCAGAGTGTCATCATATAGCATAATAAGGCCAAGGGTTACATTAGATGTCAACTCTATTTTGTATCTCTCCTGATATCCTTAATTAACTATAATTAAATCCATCTCATACTCATAAAAGATTCATTTCTACTTCTGCCAACATTTTATTTGTGGATTTTCCTGAAATGACAGTCCCCCTATCTACTCTCCAGCCAGATGGCTACCTGTCCACTCAGCTGTCTCACTCAAACATAGTTGTGTCCTTCTCATAAGCAATCATGGCTCATCAGGATATTGATACTGACATTCCCTGAGCATCCTCTGGATTGTCTACTTTTGGTCAGCTTGAGCTCTCATACAGAACCAAACAATAACACTATTTAAGCTTCCTAGCATGAAAAAGTAACATAATTGTGTTCTATGAAATGCAAGAGGGTAACATAGATTAGATGTGTTTTGTCCATCAGCAAGCTTATACTGAATTATAAAACAGTAAACTAAGCTTTGTTTACAGGTTCTAGGTTTTATATTTCTGTATGGATATTTCAAGGAACATGAGCTCAATTTTCAAAACAATTTCAGTTATAATACAAAGAAGTCTAAAGTTACATTATACGTATTGTATAAGCACAACTTTAGGAACATGGGTTTAACTGTTAGGGAGATGGTCTCTGATCTCCATGGTTTTATACTTTAGTGATCAATACAAAGATGTGGATGTACAATCAGGTTGCAAAGTAGGAAGTGCTCTTAAAGGCAAATTCTGGGCTTACAGAAGTAAGTTACAGTCCCTGGGCTCTGCCTTGAACAATCATAAAAGATTCCTTAAAGAAGTGATGTTTCAGCTGAGATCTGAACTGCCTTTGAGTTGTTCAGGCCCCAGGTAGGGTAGCTAGAGGGAAAACAACAAGAAAAGATCTCTTCAGAGAGAATGCTGCATCATCCTGCTTCAGAAGCATCAAAATTTAACCACATTCTGAAATAATGGGAATCACTAGGACTAAATAAAATCAGTTAAAGAGTCAAAATTGTCATTTCCACATGGGGAAAGAGAAAAAAATACACGACACCCTTCCATTGATGAAACTATTTCATAGGTGGGGTGTGTGGTAAGTTGAGGTCAAATCTGACTTATGAGACTGTATTTAAATTGCCTCCTGAGGTAATGACAACAGAGATGGAGAGACAGTAATATAAATTATATTTAATAGGGAGAAATTGGAAACCAACTCTTCAACAAGGCCTTAAAAACACAAAATTTTTATCACAGGAAAGGCAATGGTTTCTTCCAGACTCAAATAATTTGGCAAGTGAAATAACATCTACATCAAAGATAATTGAGGCCAATGAAGATAAATATGCCAATGTTTTATATTCTTTCTCCTCACTGCATGCATGTAAATACTTCTTAAACCAACACTTATTTCTTGCAAGATGCTTGGCTACATACAAAGATTTTAATTGGAAAAATGAAGTCATTTTTCCAAAAGAAAGATCAGAGAAAATTAATGATTTCTAATGCCAGGTGACAACTTTTATGACAAAAGAAGACACAGGGAATAAATGAGAGCTTGGAATAAAGTGGCTCACTTGGAAGACAGAGGAACTCCAAAGTTCCTCAGGTGAGCTCATACTTTGACTTTCCTACATGATGCTTGGACACTGCCCAGTGGGCAAGCTGGGGGTGAGCATGGGGGTGCATCTTTGGCCCAGGGAATATCAGGAGCAAACATACAGGACGGATGCAAAGAAACTGTTAGGAACTAAAGATAGTTTGCTATGGTTGGGCTAGTTTACATTGGTTGGACTAGTTTACACTGTAGGAACGGATGTGAGGCTGGGTGAGTAAAGAGCAGAAAGATCAGGAAGGAAGGGAAAGGCTTACTTGGCATTTTTGGAGTTCGGGCTTTGTCTTATAATCAGCGTCTCGCCATTAAGGGATTTTTGAAAACTTGAAGCAGCATGCCCAGAACTACAGCTTTGAGGATCACTTCATCATAATGGAAGAATGTAAACTGGATCATCCAGAGGGCAAACAGAAGTAGGGGTGCGGATTTCCAATTTTATAAGTTAGATGATTTTAATTGCTTTCTACAGTGATCACAGTTGGGATGGAATGGATACTACGTATTTGAGAGGTACTTAGAAGATAAACTTAACACAAATTGTTGCAAATGGACAAAACTCTCACCCCAAATTCAGTACTCACTCATGCTCTAACAAGTATAAATATATTCATGAGGAAAATGGAATAATGTATTTGAAATAATAACTGTGCTGTCAGTTTATATGGATACTATAAATCTAAAATTACCACTAGCTTAAGTGACCACTAATTATATGGCATTTCTTCTCTTTCAGGAACTGATAGGCAATAAAAGTGTTTACACAGACATACACAAATTTCAGAAAAAGAGGTATGTGTCAGGGTGGGAGGGAAACTAAATCTTTTAGACTATTCAAATAAAAGATTTTAGAAAACACTTTCCCATTCACTATTCAGTGAGTTAACATTAAAAAAATATTCAATCATATCAGAAAAAAAGACCTTGAAAAATAGAAATTACTACAGGCAAAGAAAAGTGTTTAAAATAAATGAAGGTTTAATGAACAAAATCTGCTTAGTAATTTTGGCTGGAGGCTATACACAATATGTAGCAATAGACCAGGTATCTTAACATTTCTGCCAGGCAAAAAGAAACAATTCAGCAAGCAACCTTGAACTGATATACGGCTAAATAAACATACAGCAAGAAACACCCGCTGTGCAAGCGCTTTTTATATAGCTGGGTGGCTTTAGAGTTAGAGAAGGAAGTGCTAAATATGTAACAGCCTGGGGCCTCACTGGACCAAATAATAGTTATTTTTGAGTGGGTCAAGCAAGAGTCAATAAAAAAGAAAGTAGGATTGAATGTGGGGTTCAGAGCAGGCTAATAATGCCCTTCTGGGATAAATTTGGGTTTCAGATAGTCAGAGCCAAATACCAGCTCTGGAAGTAAAAGTTGAATAGTGAGAAAACTGATAAACTCAAACCAGAATCATCCTTAACACAGATTCTCTAAGTCAATGTTTTATTAACATGGCTAGAAGAAACACTTGCAATGGAATTATAGGTAAGCTTATTAAATGCAGTCCTGGGCACCACTGCTGACCTACCAAATCCGAATTTCTAAGTAAGAAGCCTGGGAATTAAATTATTTATCAAACTTACCAATAAGTATGCCTTGGAAGGTATGAAAACTAGTTTTGGTTGGTATATCGCTTTTTGTTTTATTTTCAGATATCATAGTTCATATCAAAGTATAGGGAGGGATAGTTAGATGATAGATAAAGAAAGATACATACCTATAGGTAGATAATTAGACATATAGCTAATTCTCAGTCATTTTTTTTCCCTCCTTTTCATCAAGCAAGAGTGCAACTGCTTAAAAGTGAAAATGCTAGTCCCTTATTCCCTCATTCGTGTCCTACTCTCTGTGACTCCATGGATTGTGGCCTGCTAGGTTCCTCTGTCCATGGATTTCTCCAGACAAGAATACTGGAGTGGGTTGCCATTCCTTTCTCCAGGGTATCTCCCCAACCCAGGGAATGAACCCAGATCTTCCACACTGCAGGTAGATTCTTTACCATCTTAGCCACCAGGGAAGTCCCAACTGGTTAACCAGCATCAAATTAAAAACAGACTGTTTAGAAAGTGGGTTCTTTTGAGATAGAAAAAATATACATGCACCAGTTAGATACTATTTGAAGTACTTTAGAATCAAGTACTGAAGGGTGTGGGGCAGAACATATTCACCAAAGTGAAACAAAAGATGAAGAGGTCCTTTTTCTTTCTACTCTTTGGCTTGACTGCATTCATTCAGGTAATTAAAGTTTCAGTACAATAGCCTAGCAGAGTAACTTATTATTATTTGGTCTGCCTTTGATAATACTGAAAGTCAAAGTTGCTCAGTCGTGCCTGACTCTGCAACACCATGGACTATATAGTCCATACTATCCACTATATAGTCTATTATAGTGGATAATAGATTTAAATTTATTTATCTCTTATTTACCAGGGGCTTCCCTTGTGGCTAAGATGGTAAAGAATCCACCTGCAATGCAGGAGACCTGGGTTCAATCCCTGGGCTGGGAAAATCCCCTGGAAGAGGGCCCGGCAACCCACTCCAGTATTCTTGCCTGGAGAATCCCCATGGACAGAGGAGCGTGGCGGGCTATAGTCCATGGACACAACTGAGCCACTAAGCACAGCACAATAACCTATCATAGTAACATCACTATTTAATAAATTTTAATAAAACATTTTGAAGGGCTTGAGAGAGTATTATGTATGAATTTCTTTGAAAGATGAAAATGTTTTGTTTTTCTGGTGGCAGAAAAGCAAAATAATAAGTATACACTTAACAGATTATATGTTAACTATACCTTCAAGGGCATATAGTTTTTGTCTCTTACACATCCATGGAAAAGTGGAAGTCTAAACACTTTGGGAAAAAACTCTAGACACTTCACTTTCTGCCTTTTCAATGGGTTTCTAGCGAAGGAAAAGGACAAGTGGGGTCAGGTTTGTGGGTGATGGCAGTTGTCAATTAAACACTATAAAACTGTATAGGCCTATGAATATTTGTATATGTTGCAAATCCTGAAACCATAAATTCACCTAATTATTATGGAATCCATTTCTATAGACCATGAATCTAAGGTAAAATTGAACTGGAAGGTTATGAAAACTACAAAGGAAGTTTGTAAAGATATACATAATTTATCAACCGGCTCTAATTTAGATCAGCAAATTATTCCCTCCTGATGGACACGGCTGAGAGTAAAATGAATGAAACCTGTCATACTGTCTGCTATCTCTTCCACAGAGAGTCATTATAAGCTTGGGCAAATAGGTATGTGACAATTTTCAATTCCATTATCAACAATGTTTATTTAGTTAATGCTCTTGGTAGATAATTTTTGACTCCAATTCTTACTAGGGTGCTGAGAAATGACAAACTACAAGTTTCTAGTGTCCTAAAAATTTTTTTTGCAAACTAAAAATGTCCTAAAAAAAGAATAAATGATCACACTCATCTCTTAATCATTAGAGTTGCTTCTAGATTCCAAATTCCCACCGGCCGCCAGTCAGTTCCACTCCTAGCAGGAAGACACAGAAGGGTGGCAAGGAAAAGATTCAGCTTGCAGCTTTACTCAGTCCTATTTGGAAATGACCCAGCCTTGTGCCCATCTGACCTTGCCAAATTTCATCTTTTCCCAACACAGAATCTAGGGAAGACTCATTTTTTCCCCCCCATGGCTGATCAGGAGCTAAAAAAAGACCTCAGGATATGATGGTGTATGTAGCAAGTTAGGACCCTAGAAGAGCCTTTCAGTATATTGTTATTCCCTTAAAGACTTGTTATGGTGAAACTTTAATAACAAAAAATATCTGTCTTAGAAAAGACACTTTGACTCATACTGCCTCCACCAATTTAGGGAAAAATCTCCACTTATTTAAAAAAATGAAAAACGCAAGTGCTTTCCACAGAATACTTTTAGTTACCACTGATAAATTAATCTCTAAATGGATTGTAAGAAAGAAACACCCACCCAGTGATTCCAGAGCAGACCACTCATCTTCCACGTCCATCACCAAATTTAAGAAAAACAAAAATACCAAAGGGTTACAAGTTAAGTGGGAATATCTTAAAAAAGAATGTATTTGTAAAGGTCTGCATGAAAGACAGATTGCATTCCTCATAGGTATTACAATACTACTGGCTAAGATGGTCTGTTTCATTTTATGTCCTGCAAAGTGACTTGTGATTTTACTAAAAATTATAAAAATCAGGGCTAAAATAATTAGGTAGGTCTTAAACTAGGCATCATTCCTCTACTAAGGACACAAAAAGTCATGATCAACAGGAAAAACCCACATTGAAACTCAGTTTGCTCAAGCTAATTTTCATCATAGCCATAATCCTGTTTATCACAGGATACAGACTTCACATTACTTCAGGTTTTTCCTAGAGGCTGAAATACACATTAAAAGCTTCTTTTTTCTTCCTTTCTTATTCCAGGAGACCTCCATGCATTTGTAGAATGTTTTATGGATCACGGGCAAGTTGGGGGAAATGATATTTATGTATTTTTGCATTACTGAGGAAAACACCTATCAGGCAAGTATATCATGTGTCACTCAGTTTCCGGAAAAAAATATATATAGTTGCATTTCATTCCCTGCATCCTTGGGGAGCCTCCTGAGTGGCTCAAATGGTAAAGAATTTGCCTGCAATGCGGGAAACCTGGGTTCAATCCCAGGAAGATCTCTTGGAAAAGGGAATGGCAACTCCACTCCAGTATTCTAGTCTGGAGAATTCCATGTACAGAGAAGCCTGGAAGGCTACAGTCTATGGGGTCTCAAAGAGTCAGACACAACTGAGCAAATAAGTCGTAATCACAATCATCCTCGGTGTATGTGTTCAGTAAAGTGCATGTTTTGCACCTTTGAATATTCAAGTATCTTCTTCCAATAACATCCCAAGTCTTTTTTTTTTTTTTTAAATTCCAGGATGTAGTGTCATCAGCTTACAAGGATTAGGCTGATTCAGTAGCCGTGTTAGTTTTGGTTACTCTTCTCCATATTTTTAAGTAGTCTGCAATGGAGATCAGTAACATTCAAATTCAGATCTTAATGAGATCATCCAAATTTGAGGGAGATATTTAGGCTTACATCTGTGCCAGAATCATAGCTGAAATGGAAATCATTTCACAGCTATTTATAACAGACATTTCAGCATTTGGTTTAATGACTAAGAAGTGACAAGGTTGTTGTTGTTCAGTTGCTAAGTCGTGTCCAGCTCTTTGTGACCCCATGAACTGCAGCACACCAGGCTTCCCTGTGCTTCACTATCTCCCAGAGTATGCTCATACTCGTGCCCATTGAGTCAGTGATCCCATCCAACCATCTCATCCTCTGTCACCTCCTTTTCCTTTTGCTTTCAATCTTTCCCAGCATCAGGGTCTTTTCCAGTGAGTCAGGTCTTTTCCAATGAATCGGCTCTTTGCATCAGGTGACCACAGTATTGGAGCTTCAGCATCAGTCCTTCCAATGAATATTCAGGATTGATTTCCTTTAGAATTAACTGGTTTGACCTCCTTGCAGTTCAAGGGACCCTCAGGAGTCTTCTCTAGTGCCACAGTTCAAAAGCATCAATCCTTTGGTACTCAGCCTTCTTAATGGTCCAACTCTCATATCCATACATGGAATGTATGGAAAAACCATAAGTTTGACTATATGGACCTTTGTCATTAAAGTAAGGTCTCCTTTTTAATCTGCTGTCTAGGTTTGTCACAGTTTTTCTTTCAAGGGGCAAGCATCTTTTAATTTGGGGGCTTTAGTCACTGTCCACAGTGCTTTTGGAGGCCAGGAAAATAAAATCTGCCACTGTTTCCACTTTTTCTCCTTCTATTTGCCATGAAGTGATGGGACCAGATGCCATGATTTTAGTTTTCTGAATGTTGAGTTTTAAGTCAGCTTTTTCCCCTCTCTTCTTTCACCTTCATCAAGAATCTCTTTAGTTCCACTTTGTTTTCTGCCATTCAGTTCAGCTCAGTTCAGTAGCTCAGTCGTGTCTGACTCTTTGCAACCCCATAGACAGCAGCACAACAGGCCTCCCTATCCATTGCCTGTTCCTGGAGTTTACTCAGACTCATGTCCACTGAGTCAGTGATATCATCCAGCCATCTCATGGCTTGGTTGTCCCCCTCTCCTCCTGCCTTCAATCTTTCCCAGCATCAGGGTCTTTTCAAATGAGTCAGTTCTTCGTATCAGGTGGCCAAAGTATTGGAGTTTCAGCTCCAGCATCAGTCCTTCTAATAAATATTCAGGACTGATTTCCTTTAGGATGAACTGGTTGGATCTCCCTCAAGTCCAAGGGATTCTCAAAAGTCTTCTCCAACACCACAGTTCAAAAGCATCAATTCTGCCATTAGAGTGGTGCCATCTGCATATCTGAGGCTGTTTATATTTCTCCTGACAATCTTGATTCCCACTTGTGAGTCACCAGCCCACCATTTCTCATGATGGACTCTGCATATAAGTTAAATAAGAAGGGTGACAATATACAGTCTGATGTACTCCTTTCCCAATTTTAAACGAGTCCATGTTTCCATGTCCAGTTCTGTTACTTCTCAACCTGCATACAGGTTTCTCAGGAGGCAGATAATGTGGTCTCTTTATTCCCATCTCTTTAAGAGTTTCTAGTTTGTTCTGATCCATACAGTCAAAGGCTTTAGGTAGCCAATGAAGTAGAAATAGATGTTTTCCTGGAATCGCCTTGCTTTTCTCTATAACCCAACAGATAGACACTGGCAATTTGATCTCTGGTTCCTCTGGCTTTTCTAAATCCAACTCTTACATTTGGAAGTGCTGGTTCATGTAAAGTGAAGCCTAGCTTGAAGGATTTTGAGCATTAACTTGCTAGCATGGGAAATAATCACAATTTAAGAAAGCTAGCCAAAATGATCACATGGATCACAGTCTTATGTAACTCAGTGAAGCTGGAGCCATATGCCATGCAGGGCCACCCAAGATGGACCAGTCATGGTGGGGAGTTCTGACAAAATACGGTCCTTTGGAGGAAGGAATGGCAAACCAGTATTCTTGCTTAGAGAATGCCATGAACAAGAGGCATAAGGCAAAGGGGAAAAGGAAAGATACACCCATCTGATTGCAGAGTTCCAAAGAATAGCAAGGAGAGACAAGAAAGCTTTCTTAAGTGAACAAACCAAAGAAATACAGGGAAACAATAGAATGGGAAAGACTAGAGATCTCTTCAAGAAAATTGGAGATACCAAGGGAACATTTCATGCAAAGATGGGCACAGTAAAGGACAGAAAAGGCAAGGATCTAAACAGAAGCAGAAAAGATTAAGAAGAGGTAGCAAGAATACACAGAAGAACTGTACCAAAAAAAGGTCTTAATGATCCAGATAACCACGATGGTGTGGTCACTCACCTAGAGCCCAAGATCCTGGAGTGTGACATCAAGTGGGCCTTAGGAAGCATTACTATGAACAAAGCTAGTGGAAGTGATGGAATTCCAACTGAACTATCTCAAATCCTAAAAGATGATGCAGTGAAAGTGCTGCATTCACTATGCCAGCAAATTTGGAAAACTCAGCAGTGGACTGGAAAAGGTCAGTTTTTATTCCAATCCCCAAAAAGGCAATGTCAAAGAATGTTCAAACTACCGCACAAGAAGTCATGTAGCATTTTGAAATTTTGGCTATTTTAACATGAGTATGAAGAGTGCTATTCTTTAAAAATTTAAGACAATCAGTATAGGCTTAGCTATGCCTGTTAAACATATAGATTAGTTTGTTAGCTTAATTATCAAATGCACATGATCAAGTAGTCTTTTAGGCAGTGTAGCTATCTTCCCTGCCATGAATGTGCTCATAGTTTAGCAACATTTTAGAAGTCACTTGCTTTTTGCTAATGAAATCATACATAAATTCCTAGTACATACATAATTAATTGAACTGCCACACTATTAGGATAAATTTATTTCATAAATATAAGCTTAGAAAGTTATTGATGAAATGAATAACAGTAATGATGCTTTTATTTTTTAAAATTTTGTGTGAGGGTTGCAAGCCCAACTTGGCCTCTACAGTATTTATTTCTGTCATGTACGTGAACTATATAATATTTTAAAAGCCTATTTACTCTCTAATTATTTACAAAGATTAGCTGTTATTAAACTACTCATCGTGACAATTGAATCATTCTTCATGTATATACAACAGAAAGAAAACTCACAAAATGAATTAATCTGATAGACTTACACTAAAGATTTTGTGGCATTCAACATTTGATTATAATATTTACTATAATTTTTAAACTATTTAATTGGAAATTATTTTAGACTTATATAAAAGTTTCCAAAATAGTAAGAAAGTTCCTCTGTATCTTTCACCCACCTTAGCCTAAAGTTACCATATTTTATAACTATACAACAATTATTGAAAATAAGAAATTAACATACAATTATAATACTATTAATATAGCATTATAATGCTATTAATTAAACTAAAAATCTTTTCAAAATTCCAACACTTATTTTCATAAATGTCCTTTTCCCATTCTCAGAACTAGTCTGCTGCTGCTGCTGCTAAGTCGCTTCGGTTGTGTCCGACTCTGTGCGACCCCATAGACGGCAGCTCACCAGGCTCCCCCGTCCCTAGGATTCTCCAGGCAAGAACACCGGAGTGGGTTGCCATTTCTTTCTCCAATGCATGAAAATGAAAAGTGAAAGTGAAGTTGCTCAGTCATGTCCGACTCTTCAGGACCCCATGGACTGCAGCCCACCAGGCTCCTCTGTCCATGGGATTTTCCAGGAAAGAGTACTGAATGAAGGCCATCGCCTTCTCCATAGAACCAGTCTAGGATTCCAAACTGCATTCATTATCCATCCGTTATTCATAATCTAAGACTGTCAGTTCTTCAGTATTTCTCTTGTCTTTTATAATCTCAGCACTTCTTTAAATTGCCAAAAATTGTTTTGTAGACTATTCATCATTTTCTTTGATAATTCCTCATTATTAGAATGAAGTTATAGAAACAAAGATTTGTCTTTGTGTCAACTCTCATCATTTATAGTTTTATCTATATCTTGATTATTTCATTAATTTTGGGGAATTCTTGTCATATTTTCCCTACAAATTCTGCTTCTGTCCTTTATTCTTTCTATTAAATTCCTTTATTCATACATTAGACTTCGTAAGCTTCCCTGGTGGTTCAGATGGTAAAGAATCTACCTGCCATACAGGAGACCAGGGTTCAACCTGGGGTTGTATAGGTCCCCTGGGGAAGGGAATAACCCCCCCCATCCCCACCCCACTACAGTATCCCTGGGGCTTCCCTGAGGGCTCAGAAGGTAAAGAATCTGCCTGCAATGTGGGATACTTGGGTCGATCCCTAGGTTGGGAAGATCTCTTGTGAAGGGAATGGCTACCCCAAGTTCCTCATGGCTTTTGTGCTCTTTTCTATATTTTTAATCATTTTTTTCTCTCATGCTCTAATTGATTTTCTATAGACCTAGATTTACAAGTTTTTTGTCTCTCTTTAGCTTAAATTTTTTTTTTTTACAGATTCTAGTTCAGTTTTCCCATATGTCTATCTATAGCTAATAAATTACAGTTATTTTGAAACCCATACTCTCATGGTATCGATACCTGGATTAGCTGTTGGCCTATTTCTTGGCTTTTGGCTATTTGACCCTTAATCTTGAAATCCCTGGTAGTTTACTGAATGTTGGCTGTTTATTGTGAAAATGTTTTGAAACTTTAGGTGTTGTTACAGATCTCTAGAGAAAGCATGCTACTTCTGCAGAGAGAATATAGGCAGATCTAGTTGAGGGCACTGGACAAGGCAATGGCACCCCACCCCAGTACTCTTGCCTGGAAAATCCTGTGGACAGAGGAGCCTGGTAGGCTGCAGTCCATGGGGTCCTGAAGAGTCAGACACGACTGAGTGACTTCACTTTCACTTTTCACTTTCATGCATTGGGGAAAGAAATGGCAACCCACTCCAGTGTTCTTGCCTGGAGAATCCCAGGGAGGCAGAGCCTGGTGAGCTGCCGTCTATGGGGTCGCACAGAGTCGGACATGACTGAAGCGACTTAGCAGCAGCAGTTCAGGGCACATTCAGACATTATGAAGGTTAATTTATCTAAGATTTGCCCTTACATCAATTGCAATAAATCACCAGGGATTTCAACTGAAAGCCTTAGGCATTTACCCTGACCCTTCTTACTAAATGAAGCCTAACAAAGCTTAAAGTTAACATTTTTCTTTGTTCCTACAGCACTGTGAGACTTCGTAAATTTCTGGTTATCATACTAGTTAACTGATTTTCTTTTCGTTCTTTGTGTCTCATCCCATGCATACACATATCTTCTCTCCGGAATCTTTTCCCATTAACTGTTGCTTTCATAGACAACTTGAAAAACATTTTGTCTGAGTATTTCTTTTTCTCTCTAGCCCAGTGACATTGCATATGCTCTGAGCTCCTGCTTTTTCTTCAGCATTTCTTCCTAACGCTAGTAATTGGCAAATGCCCTAAGCTGAAAAGCAGGGATAAGGGTAAACCTCTATGCATCTTCTTTCTCTCCAGGATCTTGGCCTTTGTGATACTTTCAAATTTGCTATACATTCAATTATTTCTTGTAAAATGTTAACTACTATGTCATAGAAGATGAAGCCTTGTTATAGTCACTCTATCCAAGTGCGTGTGTCATACAAGTACAATGTGCCTGCTCCCTGCAGAGAGCCCTGTGGTCTCTCTGCAGCGGTCCCCACTACAGTCTTGAAGGAGAGGGCCAGATCCCATCCCCTCCTCAAAGTTTCCTACCTACACACCCAGCAGCTCTCTCCACAAGTCTTCCTCGTAGAAGTCTCCACCTCTTCTGGCTCTTATGACATTTATATCCTTGATGTTGCTATTAGACTCTACTCACTCTATTAAACTCAGTGCAGTTTAATCTCCAGTTACCTGGGGCTTCCCTTATGGCTCAGCAGTAAAGAATCTGCCTGCAATGCAGGAGACGTGGGTTTGATTCCTGGGTCAGGAAGGTCCTCTGGAAAAGGAAATGGCATCCCACTCCAGAATTCTTGCCTGGGAAATCCCACAGACAGAGGAGCCTGGTGGACTACAGTCCATGGCTTTGCAAAAGAGTTAGAAACAACTGAGCAACTGAACCACAATAGCCATTATCCAGCTAATGTGGAATGTAGCATCTTGAACCAAAATCAGCTACAACTGAGTCCTTGAAAATATCACATTCATTTAAAATACATACTAAGTATGTATTAACTCAATGGGAGGAATTCTTTTACAAAGTGTATGTACATCAAGTCATCATATTGCATATGTTAAATATTCTACCATTTTGAATTGGACCCCAATAAAACTTGATAAATATCCATCAAATATTTGGTTTCATATTATTCAGAAAGTAATGAATATGTCTTTATCTTAAAATCTAAACCAGCATGTACTTTCACCTTAAAATCTCTCTTCCGTAAGCCAGATACAAAAGCAAATGTCAAATGGAAAATTTCTCTTTTCATGGAGTTATCATTAATTTGCATACAGGTCACAAGTTACATATGCACATCAAGAAACGGAGTATTTCCTGCCTTATCAGTACACAAAGGATGTCACAGTCATCAGCCATTACAGTCACCACTGAG
Source organism: Antilocapra americana (assembly GCA_007570785.1). Classification (NCBI taxonomy): domain Eukaryota; kingdom Metazoa; phylum Chordata; class Mammalia; order Artiodactyla; family Antilocapridae; genus Antilocapra; species Antilocapra americana. Next base: position 14,398,270 of record ML661896.1, read on the forward strand.
GTGCATACCAAAAGAATAATTTCAGTGAGCTAAGACTCTGGCATCTTCCCATATATAGAAAAACTCTAAATTCCTAAACTTGTGAAACCTGTTTTTCTTTAAGAATAATTTTTTGACATTCCTACTACTTGTCCTTTGTTTCAAAATTCCTATATATCCTGGCTACTCCCCCGCCACCTCCTTGGAACAGTTCTATCAGGGTTTCTTGACATGTTGCCTCCTAGATTTGAAGTCTGAAAACATCCCACCAAATAAAATGTAACTCTCAACTTTCAAGTTGGAATATTTTTTAAGTCAACAACATCAAATCAAACATTAAAATTCCTTTTCATTGCCCTTAGCTTTTAGTAAACCTTCTTTAACTTTATACTTTGATTTTTAGTTTTCCATCAAGTTAAATAATTCTCATAGTCTCATATGTTTATCTTTCTTTCCCATCATTTTTATCTGACTGCCTAAAGCTCAAATTAAAATGTTCATGGATCTGCAGTGAATTCTTTCATTACATTTGTATTTTCTTATTCACTGCAATAGTTTTCATAATCAATACCAAAGTTATAAAAGCCTTCTAAGATTAAATAAAATTTATCTCATAATCTGATTATGTGGAGAAATCTCCTCATATTTTCTGAAATGTTTGAAATCTAACTTCCTTCATATCATCTACTACCCAAAGATACAAAACAAGACACTAAAAATGATCTATTATGTTACATTCTTTTACAAGATTTTAACAAATTATATTTTATTCAACAGATATTTACTTTTGCCCACTTCAGTTTTGTCATACTAAATTTATATTATTTGACACATTACAAAATATTTTGAAAAATATTTAATATGTTGTATAAGACTCTATTGAAATTCATACTAATTTCAATATTCTCAAAATAAGAAAATATTTGTTGATATGTATAAGGGACCAAGCACAAATCAGGTATTTTAACAACTTTCCAATATAATGACCTATTTTGGGGCATAGTTTTTGCCAGCATATTCATTATTATGATTTAACTTATTATGTTTTTATTTACTTTTGGCTGCACCACATGCCTTGTAGGATCTTATTTCCCCAGGCAGTGAGCGCTTAAAGCCAGGTCCCCTGCATGGGAAGTGTGGGGCCTTAACCGCTGGACCACCATAGCATTCCCATAATTTAACTTTAAAATTGTGCAGAAAATTAAAGGAGAATCTTTGCCAAATTTAATTTATCCTTGAGTAATTTCATTTGTAAGCCTTAGAAAAGAGGTATTGATAAAGACTATTTTGAAATGAATATTATTCTTATGTATAAATATCACTGCTTGGTTTAGTCAGTTCACTTAATAGATTAATGATAATAAATAAGCTTCATATCTCATACACAACTAATTGATCTATTTCCAGATCCTTATGTGGATATGTCCATATGTATGTCCTGACAAACTACTTGTCACAATTATCATCACTGTAAGTATAATGGCCTTATCATGCATCTCACAAATCAGAGAAGTTACTTGTAAAGAAGTTACTTACTAAATATTAGACATATTTTAACTGTGATGGACAATTTATTTTGGGCATGTATAGAAAGTCTCTGTAGCTTTCAAACTGTCAAGAAACTGGAACTATTCAAGAACTATAAGCCTATTGCCTCTGTGTGGTTAATGACACTAGGTCCAAAGGGGGGAATGAAACATAAGCCTTCAGAACTGAGGAGGAACATTTAAATGTCTCATCTAATGGGAGATCGCGGTGGGATTGCAGGCGATGTGTAATGTGGAAGGTCATAGACAAAAACATCATAATAACTCTTTCCGTCTAGAAAATTGTCTTCTGCATAATAACTCACCAAACCAGCACATTAAACAATAACAACAAAAAAGTCTCATTAATTTCACAAGTTCAACACAGTGCTTCTAATTGGATATCCAAATATTTGGTCATGGAAAACAAATTTGATATGGGCTGATATCCCGGGAAATCTCATGACCTTTATTTAGTGAATTCTTCCAGTGGTTTGTTAGACAATTTGAATGATCCCTAAGGAAGCCAAATTGACAGCTTAAAATGGCATTATTTTTCTTTGCTGAGTTTAATTTCTGCTTATGTGATATGATTCATCTAAAAGAAATGAAAAGGAACAGAAAAAGGCACAGACTTGAGAAAATTAAGTAACCATAATCTAAAGACGATGAACACACACACACATTTATACAGATAGAGCCACACAACTCTTTAACACTATTAAATCACAGAGTTCTCCCTAGAGAAAAATAGTGTTTAATTAACCAAAACCACAATAATTTCAAAATTCCATTTACATTATTGATCCTAGCACATTTTTGCTACCTTGAAATAGTAAAGCACTAAAGGTGAGGTATATAAAAATATAATAATGAGCAAAGATTGAATACGATAACAAAAGGGATTCTTCATAAAGTAATTTACTATGTTTAGTTCAATGAAGAGATAGGGTTTCTTGTGTGTGGCCAATGCTATCTACTGATTTATTCACTAATGTCTTTAAAAATGCTTAGTGACAGTATGGTACTGGCACAAAGACAGAAATAGAGATCAATGGAACAAAATGGAAAGCCCAGAAATAAATCCACTCACCTATGGACACCTCATGTTTGACAAAGAAGGCAAGAATATACAATGGAGAAAAGATAATCTCTTTAACAAGTGGTGCTGGGAAAACTGGTCGACCACTTGTAAAAGAATGAAACTAGAACACTTTCTAACACCATACACAAAAATAAACTCAAAGTGGATCAAATGTAAGACCAGAAACTATAAAGCCCCTAGAAGAAAACATAGGCAAAACACTCTGACATAAATCACAGCAGGATCCTCTATGACCCACCTCCCAGAGTTATGGAAATGAAAGCAAAAATAAACAAATGGGACCTAATTAAACTTAAAAGCTTTTGCACAACAAAGGAAACTAAGCAAGGTAAAAAGACAGCCTTCAGAGTGGGAGAAAAAAATAGCAAATGAAACAATGGACAAAAAAAATTAATCTCAAAAATATACAAGCAGCTCATACAGCTCGATTCCAGAAAAATAAATGACCCAATCAAAAAATGGGCGAAAGAACAGACATTTCTCCAAAGTAGACATACAGATGGCTAAAAACACATGAAAAGATGCTCAACATCACTCATTATCAGAGAAATGCAAATCAAAACCACAATGAGGTAACATCTCACGCCGGTCCAAATGGCTGCTATCAAAAAGTCTACAAGCAATAAATGCTGGAGAGGATGTGGAGAAAAGCGAACTCTCTTACACTGTTGGTGGGATTGCAAACTAGTACAGCCACTATGAAGAACAGTGTGGAGATTCCTTAAAAAACTGGAAATAGAACTGCCATATGACCCAGCAATCCCACTGCTGGGCATACACACGGAGGAAACCAGAATTGAAAGAGACACATGTACCCCAATGTTCATCGCAGCACTGTTTATAATAGCCAGGACATGGAAGTAACCTAGATGTCCATCGGCAGATGAATGGATAAGAAAGCTGTGATACATATACACAATGGAATATTACTCAGCTATTAAAAAGAATGAATTTCAATCAGTTCTAATAAGGTGGATGAAACTGGAGCCTATTATACACAGTGAAGTCAGAAGGAAAAACACCAATACAGTATATTAACGCATATATATGGAATTGATAAAGATGGTAATGATGACCCTATATGTGAGACAGCAAAAGAGACACATAGATAAAGAGCAGACTTTTGGACTCAGTGGGAGAAGGTGAGGGTGGGATGATTTGAAAGAATAGCATATTACCATATGTGAAACAGATTGCCAGTCCAGGTTTGATGCATGAGACAGGGCACTCAGGGCCCGTGCACTGGGACAACCCTGAGAGATGGGATGGGGAGGGAGGTGGCAAGGGGATTCAGGGTGGGGGATACGTGTACACCAGTGGCTGATTCGTGTTAACATATGGTGAACGCAGCTACAATATTGTAAAGTAGTTAGCCTCCAATTAAAATAAATAAATAAATAAAAACTTTTAAAAATGTTTAGTGAGCTTACGTTATATGACTTGCAATTATGTCACCTGGATTTAGCAGCTAAATCAAGCTAAAATCATCTTCAATGATTAGAGGTCGTCTCTACATGTTTATCAGAGGATATACATTTTCACTAGTCATTTCCTTTCTCCCCAGCTCTTCCTTGTATCTGAGAAGTCATAATTTTGTACAGAAAGAGTAGATATTTTACAAGAAGAGAGAATATTTTAAAATGTGGAGAGCTATAAAAATCCTTAGTTTAAAAGTTCCATCCACTAAAATGCATTGTACTTCATCATATTTGTTTGTTCTCTTCTAACTATGGCTTTGTTAATGGCCTCCTTTCAGTATATCGGCTGCCATGAACCAGTGCTTTATGTAGTAAATCACCTCCCTGTATAACTCGCCTCACTCTCCGTTCACAAAAACAACACCTTTAATATGCACACTTCCCTCAATATCTGACCTTTACATAAAGATGAGAGTTAAGGAGGTAAACTTACTCTGTAGCAACACTAATAGAATTCTTAAAAGTGGAAATGTTGTTCAGTCCTGTCTAACTCTTTGTGACCCCACACATTATAGTCTGCCAGGTTCCTCTGTCCATGGAATTCTCAGTCAAGAATACTAGAATGAGTTGCCTTTCCCTTCCCCAGGGGAAATTCCCAACCCAGGGCTCCTTTGTCATGTAATTCTTAGACTGAGTTTTGTCTTGATTAACAGTGAGTACCATAGAACTGATTAGCTTTCTCTGGTTAAAAATGTAAAGCTGGGCTAAAATGACTCTAAATGAAGGACTCTTCAAGAGTCCTGGTGTCAATACCAAAGTTCTAATAGACTTCTAAGATTAAATAACTTTTTTCCCCAGAATCTCATGGTGAGGAGAAATAGCTTCATCTTTTCTTAAATGTTTGAAATCTTACTTCTTTTATATCATCTACTACTGAAAGATCCAACACAAGATACAAAACCTTACCTGTTATGTTATATTCATTTACACTACTTTCTGAATTGACAAATTATAGTTAACTCAAAAAATATTCACTTTTGCTCATTTCAGTTTCAAAATATATTAAACTTACATTTGCTACATTACAAAAATATGCATGCAGATAAATGGAACCCTTCATGCTCACCTTAATAACATTTTAGCTGCCTCTGTGTTTCTACCCAGACAACCTCCTCCATTTCCCCATAAGATATAGAACATATAAGACAATAAAGATAACATTTATGTCATATATGTGGGACCAAGAATTGTTGCTCAATACTGTACCATGCTGTACTCCAGCTCACAACTGTGAAGTATTTCTCAAGTAAAGCCACACAACAGTTCAATTCTAAGACATTCTTTACCTATTTGCTGTTTAAGAGTTGAAAGCAAAAGAGATAAGCATCACTGTTCATGTTACACCTGGTAAGTCTTTCCGACATTTTAATTACCTGAGTGCTGGTTCATGCAGAAAGAGGTACCAGAAAGCGTTCCATGTAGTTGTGTTCATATGGTGGCAGCAATGAAACAAACCCAGGCTCTCTCCTGGGAGATCCAGACACGATGTTTTGAAAACAGTCCTAATAGGGTGACAATGAGTCTCCAACCTTCTGTCTAACCATGTCTTTTCCTTTACTTGGTCCCACTTCTCTAGTCCCAATTCCCCTTATTTCTTTCCAGTATTTGAGCACCTGATCTTTCTTGGCTCTCAACTGGATATCAGTGAATCCCTGATAACCAAGACGTTAGCCAATAATCACTTCTGCTTAACCCTCTTGTGGCTATCAAAAGGGGGAGATAGTGCTGACAGTCTAAAAAGGAGTAAGGTATAGGGTGGACGTTTTGAAAAAGTCATGCCTTTCTCTCCTCAATGGCTCCTCATATGTGACTTCCAATGTCAGTTGCTCTTTTCAAATAGTAGACAATAAAAACACAAACTGGAATACCTTCCTGTGCTAGGAAAACAGCTGTCTGTTGATGCCTGATGGACAGGGCAGGTGATCCAAACATACTACAGGGAAGCTAGAAGAAAGTAGCAGGACTCCTTTCACCAGAGCAGCATGCTGTATTGTCCCAGTTATTGAGCAGCAGCTTATACAAAAGTCTAGAATTTGAGTCGGGATTTTCATTTTTTTTTACATCATACAGTTAAATACACTTCATTTTATTTCTCATTAAGGAACATCATTTTCATAGAGATAATGAATATAATTAAATATTTTAATTAGTATGTTTAAAATATACCCCAATACCACATAGCAACTTAACAACTACAACAAAATAGTTAAACAATAATAACAAAAACAACAAAAATTCTCCAATGGGATATTTGGGACCAGAAATTCTGCCCAAAGTCCAGAAGACCCAATGCTTTTAAAAATTGAAAAATGATAAAAACAAAAATAGCAATAGGCAACTTTACAATTTCAAATAGAACTAGAATATAAGTTAAGGTGAATGCTCAAACAATGGGTAGGTCAGAGTTTATTGCCTTAAGCATCAGATCTCTATAACAAAGTGAGGCCTGTAAGACATGCTCTCAAGGGATTAATGGAGCACAATAAGGACTCTTTTCCCATAGATTTTCCTAGCGCTGTTACCTGTAAGTTCTATGATACTAGAAAAACCAAATGCCCTTTCTGATCCTCAGCTTCCTTGGTAAAAAGGAGATGGCAAAATCTACCTGATAAATTTACCCAGTAAATTATTGGCTTATTCAATGTAAACATAATTGAGTGCCTTAAATGCCTTTTCTGTAGATAAAGTATATAGGTTCATTTCAATAAATATAATAAAGTGTAACAAAGGAAATTCTACCAGTTCTTAAAAAAACTTTGTCTTTTTCTTCCATACTATTTTAAAAATATTTTTGGCATCATAATCCTAAATCCTGCTTTATTTATGAGGTATCATTCCATGAGAGGTACATGAATTTTAGAGCTAGGAACCCCAGAAGTCTGAATGCCAGCTCTTCCATGAAATCGAAAAAATTTGCTTAAACTCTGTGAACCTCAATTTCTTTTCTCAGAGAACGGGGATAATATTAGCTACCTCATCTAATTCATAGGCTCATTTAATGAGATAGGGATTGTAAAATGCCTAACACAGAGCTTAGTGTAGGCTTAGCTTGGTATTATTAGTGTAGAGCTTAGCTTAGTATTATTCATCAATAAATGTTAGTTCATTGCCATTCTACCCCAAAACCTAGTGAAGTCAAGACAAGGAAACCATTAGGCAAATCCATCCGTCACCTAAGAATCACACTCAGGACTTCAGTGCTTTGAAAGGTGCCAGCAAGGGGTGTGTGTGTGTGTGTGTGTGTGTGTGTGTGAGTATGCATGCATGTATGTATGTGTGTGTGTGTCAGTATATGTGTGTTTGCATACATACATGTGCATGCTTCCATGTACATTTCTTTAAGACCCAGTGAGTGGAAGCTTCTTCAGAAGCAATGACAAAGAACATGTCCTGGGAGGTGGATGGCTTCTGAAGGACTCCAGAGAAAAAGGCAGGCCACCAATCACTCTGCAGACCACCAATCACTCTGCAGTTCTACTTGATGTCTGTCACCAACTGAAAAGGGGCCACCATTCATGTTAGAACCTGCCAGCCTTTAACCTGTGTGGTCTCCAAACAGCAGGCATCTCCATCCCTCACCTTAGAGCATCTGTGCCAAGATGGCATGCAGAGATTTTGCAAGCTCTGAACCAAACGGATTATTTTTCAGCTGAATATTGCTCAGAGAATCTAAGGACAGTGCAAGGTAATAAAATCAAGACTCTGCCAACAAAATTACCCCCTTATTCCCTGCATTAAGATAGTTCTGCTTTACTCTGCAGGATATAAAGAGGATTTGTTGAATAAATCCTATTATTTATTACAGTTGCCATTTACAACAGGAATAGTTTCTACTTGTCTACTGAGGAAAATGGGCAAATTACTAGATCACTGCTTATGTCACAGAAACATAAGTCTTCTAGCTGGCAGTGAACTTCATGCTGCAGATTAAAAGATTCAAGTTGATGAAGACTTAGAAGGTGATAGAGCAAGAAACAGTGAATTCTTACTTTCTAGCATTTATTCTAAAAATTACAGGAATATGGAGGACTTCTAGAGACAGAAGTAAGAGCTATAAACATAGAAATGCAGGTTTTCAGGTATATCCACACAGAAATTTAACCCTGAGGGGAGGTAAAGATTTGATCACAATCCACAGACAGGTTAAATTTTCTGCTTTCATAAAGACATTGTTGAAAATAAGAGTAAATACAGTCCTTTCAAATAAACACCTTCTATCTTTCATCCTCATCCATCCAAGCTCCAAGTGAAACATAATGCTTGGATACATTTAAGTTCCTTGACAGTTAAATGCATTTGCAATGTTGGTAAAGGAAAAATTACATACTGTAATGCATTAAAGCAAGAGAGACCTCTACCCCCTGCCATCTTTGAAAGTTTATATCTATAATTTTTCCTTTCTAAAGCTGTGATTGTTCCAACTCATCATGTTAGGTTAAAAGTAAAATTATTACTTTTTAAAAATTACACAAACATTTTGAATATTTTTTGAAGAATAATAACCTTTAGATGGTTACTAATTTGATAATTATTTGGCCAACTTTGTCTTCTAGTGTAGCTTCTCTTTAATTAGAGGCTGTAAAAATCTACAGATATCAATATTTTTGAATGGCTGTTGATTCTAGAATGTCAACCATATAGTTAAGCATTCCTAGTCTCGGCAAAGCTGGGAAGGACACACACTTGGACAAGATACTAGGTGGTTGCCTAAGGAGTTGGAAACTGGCTTCTGCTCCCACCATTTCTGATGAACATTTGACTTCAAAACAAGTGACTTAACTCCATAAAGCCTAGTAGACACATCTGCTTCCCATATGAGATTGTAGGCCATTAAGGGGACATTTTTTTTTAAATTTTCTTTACTTTATTGTGTTGGTTTTGCCATACATTGACATGAATCCGCCATGGGTATACATATGCTCCCCCTCCACAACCCCTCTCCCTCCTCCCTCCAGGGGACATTTTTTAAAAAAGAAAAAAAACTTTGTTATCTTTCTGGATAAAAAAAATTACAAGTTTTACAGTATTAAATATTATGGAAATATCTAGAGATAATTCCCTTCAATAGTTTTAATATTTCTATAACTTAGTGTGTTTATACTACTATTATTTTTATTCTGATATTATGACTGTTTAAACAAAAATGTAACCATGATATACATATTGCTCAACAACTCTTATTTTACTTTATAAGCCTGCCTTCATAGTATGGAATTATTTCATTATGAATAATAATCTGCAAATTTATTACATCATGTGTATTTAATAACTCCTCAACTGAGGGGTATTTGGGTTAATTCTCATTTACTCTTAAACATGATAAAATTCAGTTATCTCTTTACACATGTACACACACACACACACATCTCACCATCAAAGAAACGTCCAGAAATGGCAGTGGCACTATAGAATAAAAGAAATATACATTTCAAATAATTCTGCCCAATCATCCTGCAAACATGTACCAAGTTTCAACCTCATCAACAGAGCTGGAGAATGTGTATGTCTTGAACTTCTTTACTTTCTTCTTGTATTTTCTGAAAAATATGTTATACTTCTTGGCACGTAACCAGCATGTGATACTTGCCTGAAGGGGTGAATGAAAGCATTGATGTTGAATAATCAAATCATTTATCCACACAGTTATCAACAAATATAGGCATATAGGTAGGTGCATGTATCTTTATAAATGTCATATTATATACCTCAGATTCAACAAGCATCCCAAATAGATCTATTTAGAAGATTTGAGATATAAAAATCCCCATGCTTCAATACAGTGTGATTGTTTAGTTCAATATAATTTGTAGCTTCTGAGCAGAGGGGACTTAGTCATGCAATGCTTTTTGGCATTTTCCATGATATACACTTGCATTTTAAAGTCTTGAAATCAATGTAGCATCTCTATAATAACTTTCTTTAGGAGCACTCAACTACACCAAAAATAGATTTATTATGTCTCTATACTTTGAAATGTAAGCTTTCCCTTCAAACTAGTGACCTAGTTTCTCTGAACACAAAGTACTCCCTGAAAGCAGTTCTGTTTAGAAGCTGCTTAACTTAGGAGGCAAGAGGTTACAAATGTTTACATTATTATTTTGGGGAAGCAGTAACCTGGGCTTTGAGAGAACTGAACCAAGTTGATATTGTGACCAATACCAGGGCCCCTTCACTTATGCAAGAGATGCTTTTTGCTAAGCAGTCATTAAGAAGAAGAAGAAGAAAAAAAGGTGTTAAATTATATTTAATTTCCCAGAAAAAATAGACCACGAGACAGGAGATCTACTTAAGACAATGTAGAATAGAGTTTATAGAGCAACAGGGATTTTTAATAACATGTAAATAATAACATGTAAATGTAAATAACATTTTTATTACTCTAATTTTTGGATCTATATTCCACCTAAGGAGTTCTTAATTGGCATGTAGGAATAGTGTCAAATTCAGAACTTAAGTTCAGTACTCAATGAGAGTAGCATCATGATGTCAAAGTTGTGAGTTCATTTGAACTAATGGGGCAAGAAGAGGAAAGATTCAGAAACAGCTAAATTCACATTGAAACAAGAGATCAAGGCAAAGAAGTGGCTTAAATGCTAGTAAATATTCCAGAGGCAGAGGTCATGAAGAGTCAAGAAAGGTAAGTGGCAGAAATGAGGCAGATAGATGGGAAAATACCCACCATGTATTGATTTCTCAAGATATACCAGGCACAATGACACCATCATTTCAGACAGCTCTTATTTCTCTTAATCCTCCCAAATGCCTCTGACAGTCATTTATAGTGTTATTTATAGAAAAGGAGAGAACTTAAGTGGCTTTGCAAGGGTTACCCAGTGATAAAAGTCAAGGTTAAAGCAACCAAGAGAGTGTTCTTTGAACTACCCCCATGTTACAGCCCAGTGTGAAGCCCCAAGTCAGAACAATCTATTTTATGAGACAGAGAGAGAGCCTGTCTCTGAAGTAAGTATCTGAACTTCTCCCGATCAGAGTAGGAAGCAATAACTGATTTTCTAATATAAGATTAAGCTTTAGTCTAGCAGTTTCTGTAAGTATCAATCCTGGCCCACTTTCTTAAATGTTGTCTGGCTACTACTAAAAACTTAAATTTCTCTCCTGGAGAAGGAAATGGCAACCCACTCCAGTATTCTTGCCTGGAAAATCCCACGGATGGAGGAACCTGTAGGTTACAGTCCATGGGGTCGCAAAGAGTCAGACGTGACTGAGCGACTTCACTTTAGAAAAATCAAAGCAGAATTGGAAAAGATGGTATAAAATCTGGGAGAGTAATGGTAAATAAGACCACTTCTTAAAGAGACTTTTTTCAGAAATCAATCAGGAAATAATGCAGAGGGCACAGTGAAAGAGTTATTCCTAGAGTATTTCTAGATACTTTTCAACCTGTGATTGTAAGAGTATCAACCATCTTGAATGACTTTAATTTTTCAGCTTTCAGTTTTGTACACCATGGTTGTTGATAATGGCTTTCATTAGGATAGATGAACCATTTTCAGAAGGTCCAGGAAAAAATTTCCCCTTGTATACCATAAAAGTATTAAATAGCTATGGACTAGTTAGAGTTAGAACAGACACTCAAGTATTCTACTACTCTTGTATTAATACCTTTTTTCAGGTGGGGCCAGGTGAGAGAGACAAAGATGCTACAGAAGAGATATTCATACACATTTACACACACTAGCCCAGGAAAGATGCACTGCTACCCTTAAATACTGGAGGGAGGATGAAAGACAGAGATAAGGGTGGTGCAGGAGAGTGCAAAACTGTGAAATATTTACTTATAGGAATGCTTACCAAAAGACTGTGTAATTTGGTCTCTTTTGTGTTTATCTACTTCTCCCTGTTAAACACCCCATTCAACCCAACAATTAATAATAAAAGAGAGCAGGACAGAACATTGAAGAATTGATGCTTTCAAACTGTGGTGCTGGAGAAGACTCTTGAGAGTCCCTTGGACAGGAAGAAGATCAAACCAGTCAATCTTTAAGGAAATCAACCTTGAATACTCATCGGAAGGACTGATGCTAAAACTCCAATATTTGGCCACCTGATGCAAAGAGCTGACTCATTGGAAAAGCCCTTGGTTCTGGGAAAGATTGAAGGCAGAAGAAGAAGAGGGCGACAGAGGATGAAATGGTTTGATGGCATAACCGATGCAATGGACATGAACTAGGGCAAACTCTGAGAGATGGTGAGGGACAGGGAAGTCTCATGTGCTGCAGTCCATGGGGTCACAAAGTGTCAGACAAGACTCGGCAACTGAACAACAAAGGAATCTTTCAAATCAATAAATGCTAACAATAATATATTTAATATTTTCCTATAATGATGAAATAACCATTATTGGAAGGATCAACTATCCCCTAGGTGAATAGAGGAAAAAAACATATTAAAGAAGAAAAACTCTAGCTTGATTCCTAGTTATAAGCCACTATAATTTAGCTCAAGGGTTTCTTTTTTTTTCTTTATTCACAAAACCTTTATAATTAAGAAACAATTTCCAGTCCACTTTCTCTCTGCTAAGATCTATGGGATAATTTAAAAATTAGTTTGCTGCTCTTTCAGAAAGTAAAAATTCCAGATGCTTTGTGTACTGATTAACATCTAAGTAATCTATAAAGTTTAATTAGGAAAAAATGAACAATAAAGTTTTATTTACCATGCTTAAAAAAAATAAATAAAAACTTAAATTTCTCAACCCAATTATTATCTCAAGTCAGAGTCTCCCGGGGTTGAGAGGCTAGGAATCAGAGATGTAACAAAATATTCCAGGTAGCTTTTAAACACAGTGATGTTTTAGAAACACTGATTCAAAGGCTCACAAGTTGTGGATGCTTGACACCTACCATATCCAGACAAACCTGGTATTTAAAATTCAGAAGAAAGCCATCAATTTTACAGTCTCTAAGTATGATTGAAAATGATAATGAAGTGAGGAAAACAAAATGGTTTCCATCTTTAACTGATGTTTTAGTTAATAGCAGAAGAAAAAGAGATACATGTTTCAAGTCAATTTCAACAAATGTCAAATAACAAAATTAATAGACACTAGTAACAGAAGTATCAGTTGAATTAAAGCAAATTAAAGATATAAAAATGACAAACTACCCAATCTTGATATCACTGATCAGTTTTCAGACCTCTGAGGCAAGATGCAATAGCCACAGTTGAAGAGTGTTTTCTAAAGCAGTTCTTCACCGGGTGTTTCAGACACATGTGAATAAGGGCTCTGATAATACAAGTTCTACCTTCAATTTAATTATCAACTCATCTCTTTGCTTGAATTTGGTAGATACTACATAGGAAGGTCAAGGAAGCCAAGGATCAAAAATACATAAGAGTTGGGAACTTTCCAGAACAATTTTCTAATGGGCAAAGTGAGATTTTTTTCTACAACACTTTTAGCAGTTACAATGGACTCTGTTAAAATAATCAAGAAGAAAAATTGTTATTAAGAAAGAAATTTTATTTTCAATTATTCCACATGCCTTTAAGAAATATTTGTGTGTATGGTTTTTCTTTTTTTCATTTCAAATACCAGTTATGCCCACAATAATTTCTGACTCATTTACCTAGAATAATTATATCTTTCAGGCATAATATTCAAGTATCAAGATATTTTTAACCCATAAATAAGTTACATAGTCATTCAGATAGAGTTAAATTTGCTGCAGAATCTATGTTCCTAGTACTGTTCAAATTATTCACATGATTCATCTAATTTAACTCTCATAATGATTCTGTGAGATATAATGATTATGATATTCTTAGTTTCCAAATAAGAAAATAAAGGTCCACAAATGACAGGAAAGTTGCCCAAGTTATGGAGATATTAAATGTTAACAACAGGTTCAGGATTTGCTCTCAGGTAATCTGGGTTTAAATTGCATATCTTAAGTATCATGCTACACTAATGGTAACAATAACAGCATGCACAGATATCCAAAATCCACATTAGCAAACAAACATCTCCATCAGGGTGCACTTCATTATAAAAAAAATTAATACTAAGTTTTATAAAATTTCATGTAGTAAATGAATTCCTTAAGTAACTTTTTAAGTAAAGCAGATTCCATCTTGATTCTACCTAGCTCATCTTCTAGCATCTATATTCGTAATGAGGATCAACATTTATACTGATGAAGCTGAATCTCTGACACATTATCAAGTTTATTTTAAAAATGAAAAAGAATAGGAATGGTTTCAGTATAATTAATATGTAGCTAATTGTTAGATAATGTATTTAATTCTTTCAACACTTACAATTCACATATAGTTTTGGAATAATAAAGACTAGGTTTCAATCTGAACTTATTCAGTTACTACTGATGTGCTCTTGAGCAAATAACTTTACTAGTCTAAGCTTTACTCTTATAATTCTATAAATTAAGCTGGTAAACTAATTATTATACAAAATAATAATGAACAGTCTATATCAGAATACATATGGGTACCGGCTAAAATTATGTTTTAGGATTTAGCCCAAAATATACTAAATCAAGGGTTTCCCTTTTGGTTCAGATGGTAAAGAATCTGCTGCCATGTGGGAGATCTGGGTTCAATCCCTAGGTTGTGAAGATTCCTTGGAGAAGGGCATGGCAACCCACTCCAGTATTCTTGCCTAGAGAATCCCCATAGACAGGAGCCTCGTGGGCTACAGTCGACAGGGTCACAAAGAGTCAGACACAACTGAGCAACTAAGACTTTCTATGCTAAATCAAATTCTTGGATGGTGGGGCTCATCAATTAAACAGGCTTTCCAGGTGAACCTGTGAGAAAAAGTAACTACTAGACTTGATGACTTAAAAATAAACATAAGACCAGAAACTATAAAACTTCTAGAAGAAAACATAAGAAAAATACTCTCCAACATAAAGCAAAGCAGGATCCTCTATGACCCACCTCCCAGAATATTGGAAATAAAAGCAAAAATAAACAAATGGAACCTAATTAAAATTAAAAGCCTCTGCACAACAAAGGAAACTGTAAGCAAGGTGAAAAGACAGGCTTCAGAATGGAAGAAAATAATAGCAAATGAAGCAATGGACAAAAAGTTAATCTCAAAAATAGACAAACAACTCCTAAAACTCAATTCCAGAAAAATAAGCGACCCAATCAAAAAGTGGGCCAAAGAAATAATAGACATTTCTCCATAGAAGACATACAGATGGCTAACAAACACATGAAAAGATGCTCAACATCACTCATTATCAGAGAAATTCAAATCAAAACCACAATGAGATACCATTTCACACCAGTCAGAATGGCTGCCATCCAAAAGTCTACAAGCAATAAATGCTGGAGAGGATGTGGAGAAAAGGGAACCCTCTTGCACTGTTGGTGGGAATGCAAACTAGTACAGCCACTGTGGAGAACAGTATGGAGATTCCTTAAAAAAACTGGAAATAGAACTGCCATATGACCCAGCAATCCCACTGCTGGGCATACACAAGAGGAAACCAGAATTGAAAGAGACACGTGTACCACAATGTTCATCACAGCACTTTATAATAGCCAGGACATGGAAGCAACCTAGATGTCCATTGGCAGACGAATGGATAAGAAAGCTGTGGTACATATACACAGCGGAAAATTACTCAGCCATTAAACAGAATATATTTGAATCAGTTCTAATGAGGTGGACGAAACTGGAGCCTATTATACAGAGCGAAGTAAGCCAGAAGGAAAAACAACAATACAGTATACTAATGCATATATATGAAATTTAGAAAGATGGTAAGGACAACCCAGTATGTGAGACAGCAAGAGACACAGATGCATAGAACAGTCTATTGGACTCTATGGGAGAGGAAGAGGGTGGGATGATATGGGAGAATGGCACTGAAGCATATAAATTATCATATGTGAAACGAATCGCCAGCTCAGGTTTGATACATGATACAGGGTGCTCTGGGCTAGTGCACCGGGATAACCCAGAGGGATGGAATCGGGAGGGAGGTGAGAGGGGGATCTGGAAGGGGAACACATGTACACCCATGGCAGATTCATGTCAATGCATGGCAAAACAAATACAATATTGTAAAGTTAAAAAATAAATTAATAAATTTAAATAAAAAAAAATTTCTAAGGCACACTTTCCCAATAAAGTTCAAGATAAATTATAGCTTCTCCCCCTCCCCTTTTTAAAGAGAATAAAGATCAAAGAGCTAGAAATTTACTTATATCAAAAATATAATTGGCAGTAATAAAGTTTCTATTTATTATTGCAAAATCATAAAGAAAAAAAAGACTTTACCAAGCTATTTGATCTTTTCCCTTTAATTAAGACTAGTTTCATCAGGACTGACATGTCATGTTTGGAGAGGGTTTCTTTCCATCATGCTATTTATTCAAAAATGTAATAGATTTCAAAAATGATCATGAGCAGATGCCCAGATAGTTACAGTCCCATTAAAACACTAATTTCTGCTATCACTAGCTTGAGGGAATATTGCTTGAAAATTGCTCTATGTAAAAAGTAATTTATACTTACCTATAATTCATCCACCACAGTTAAATGTGAACTTAAAACACTAGAGCACCATAAGGTTTCCAGGTGGTGCCCTCATCAATTACAAGGATAAAATTCTAAGATTCTCTCTTGCCTCATAAAAGTAATTCCTTCACTGTTTTTAACTCTAACAATATAGGAGAAGTTACATTATTTGGAAACAAGTCAGAATGGAGTGCATTTCCATATATCATGTCAAAATAAATTTCCTAATAAAAAGTCTTAAGAAATTAACACTAAATACATAAGTAGTACTAGACAAACATTTACTGAAATAATGCACTAGTTAACCAATTTTAATGTTTAAATAGATCTGAAATAACAGTAACAAAAAATTCAGATAATTCAATTTTTAAAATGAGCAAATGAGTTAAACAGCTACTTCTTCAAAGAAGATATACAAGTGGCCAATGAGCACATGAAAAAGATATGCAACATCAATAATCACTGGGCTGATATAAATCATAACCCAATGCAATACTGTCTCACAATGAACAGAATGGTGATCATCAGAAAAACACACACACACAAAAACAAAATCAGAAAATAAAAAGTCCTTCAAGACATGGAGACAGCAGAATCTTTATATATTGCTGGTAAAAATGTGAAATGGTGCAGCTGTCAAGGAAAGCAGTACATGGGTTCCTCAAAACTTAAAAACAGAATTACAATATGATCTAGCAATTCCACTTTGGGGCATATACTCAAAAATAATTGAAGTCAAGGTCTTGAAAAGATACTTGTATTCCTGTGTTCCTAGTAGCATTATTTGCAATAGTCAATGTAGAACCAACCCACGTGCCCATCAACAGATGAATGGATAAACAAAATGCAGTATATACATAAAGTGGAATATTATTTAACTTTAAAAAAGAAGGGAATTCTGACACATGTTACAACCTGGATGAAGATTAAGAACATTATGCCCAGTGAAATAAGTCAGTCATAAAAGGACAAATATAAAATTCCACTTATATGAAATACCTAGAGTAGTCAAAATTCAAACACAAAAATAAAACAGCGATTCTTTGGTGCTGGGGCTGAATGGGGGGCAATGAGGAGTTATTAGTTAATAGGTACAGAGTTTGAGTTTTGCAAAATAAAAAGAGTTCTGTAGATGCACGGTGGTGGTGAAAGGACAACAATGAATGTGCTTAATGACACTTATCTGACACTTAAAGATTCTGAACTCTGAAGATCAAGTTTCAAATAAAGAAGATGCCCTTCTTTAAAAAAAAAAAAATTGTTGTAAACTCCTTGAGCATAGGAGCTGCATGTTACTATTTGTATTCTGAGTGCCTAAAACAAGACCCAGAATGCAGTTTCTTAACTAATGGCAATTTAACTGATCTACAAAATAAGCATTTTTTTTAAAAGTTCCTTGCCTTTTTTAAAAAATTTACATTTATTTATTTAGTTGCAGCATGTGGGATCTTAACTTCTCGACCAGAGATTGAATCCAGGTCCCCTGCACAGGGAACACAGGGTCTTAGTCACTGGACCGCCAAGGAACTCCCCAAAAGAAGCATTTTTAATCAAAATAGTTTTTTTCTTTTCTTTTAGGTGGAGAGAAGGAGTGGGATTTGTGTTACATGTGCTCTGTGAGTTAACCTTTAACATACAACTTCAATGAAATGCTAAAGAAATTGGATTTTATGGGCCAAATACAGAGAAAACAAACACACACACACACACACACACACACACACACACACACATATATATATATATATAACTAAACTATAAATATATTTATATCTTTATACAAATTCCTATACATATATATAGGAATAAACACTCAGGAAAAAATTTCTAGTTCCCAGATAGAACAAATAAAAGAAGTATGGAAACATAAGACAGAATGGTAAGACATGTACACAGTACAAATTTTTCAACTGGAATGGAAAACTGGCGACAAATTTTACATCTATTCCTCTGGTAATTGAAGTAATAATATGGGGGTTAGTTGTAATCTGACTAGGAGGACTTAGAAAGGATCATGCATAAAATTCACAGTGAAGAAGTCAAGGAAACCGGTTTTTCTGAAGACTACAAAGTTTTACAAAATAGTTTTACCATAAAGAAGCAAAGTCTATCCTAAGCTATAAGAAATATTACTTATTTCTTATAGCAATTTATGCTATTGAAAAATACTATAATACATAATGGTACCTTATTAATGAATGTGAAATTCTAAAATTGTAATTGTAATTAGTTACATATAATTAAATCTATATTTAATTGCAAAACAATTGAAAATAAAGTTTGAAAAGTGTAAAAATTTAAGCTTTATTTTGCTACTTCATAGCATTACTGGATAGTCCTCCTTAGTGTATGGAAACACATCTTATATTTAAGTATGCATGCTCAGTTGCTCTAGTCATATCCGGCTCTTTGCGACTCTGTGGACTGTAGCCTGCCAGGCTCCTTTGTCCATGGGATTTTTCAGGCAAGAATACTGGAGTGGGTTGCCATTTCCTACTGGAGGGGATCTTCCCGACCTAGGGACTGAACTCGAGTCTCTCATGTCTCCTGCATTGGCAGGAGGGTTCCTTACCACTAGTGTCACCTGGGAAACCCATATTTAATATACATATCTGATTCATAAAAAAGAGATTATCAGAGTGGGTAAAAAAAAAGCTGCTTTATATTTTTAAAACAGCTCTTCATGAATTAAAGGCCATGAAAAACTTGAAATGCACAAGGTTTTGTAAACACACAGAGATTAAAGAGGTTGCTATATGTTCTCTCTGTGTTCTCCAAAGCATGCTGTCTTCTGTCTGAAGGACCTTCATACAAAGCTCATTGGAGGAAGCAATTCATCTAAAGCTTGTTGAGGCCCTGAGCTGAAATTATATCACTTTTCTTTTTCTAATTCAAAACAATAAATTTATTGGAACCCAAAGCAGTTAAACAATTAACAACTGATGCTTTTCTAAGTTGCCAAGTTAGGGTCAGAGAGCAGTGAATCTAGAGGGGCAGGCTAAACGCTGCCCCTAAGCCCTTGAGTCCATGCTCCCTCTTTGTACCTTGGGATCCGGGCTCTCCAGGCTGCATTCTAAGGTTTCCCCATCAGGGCTACAGACTAAGTTTGGCATATGGCAGGTCCTGGCAGGAAACTAGAAGCAGGAGGAAGGCAGAAGGTAATTCACCTCTCCCT
Source organism: Antilocapra americana (assembly GCA_007570785.1). NCBI lineage: Eukaryota > Metazoa > Chordata > Mammalia > Artiodactyla > Antilocapridae > Antilocapra > Antilocapra americana. The sequence continues at coordinate 14,418,044 of ML661896.1, forward strand.
CTCTACCTTGGGAAAGTTATTTTGTTACTTTCTTTTCCCTTATCTGACTTCATTTTTTTTTTCATAAAGCACTTGTGATTATCTGTAATTATATTATAGGTTCAGTTCAGTTTACCTCAGTCACTTAGTTGTGTCCAACTCTTTGCGACCCCATAGACCGCAGCACAACAGGCCTCCCTATCCATGACGAACTCCCAGAATTTACCCAAACTCATATTCATTGAGTCGGTGATGCCATCCAACCATCTCATCCTGTGCCATTCCCTTCTCCTGCCTTCAATATTTCCCAGCATCAGGGTCTTTTCCAATGAGTCAGCTCTTTGCATCAGGTGGCCAAACTATTGGAGTTTCAGCTCCAGCATCAGTCCTTCCAATGAACACTCTGGACTGATCTCCTTTAGGATCTTCCTAAAGAAGATCTCCTTTAGGATCTTCTTGCAGTCCAAGGGACTCTCAAGAGTCTTCTCCAACACCACAGTTCAAAAGCATCAATTTTTCAGCACTAAGCTTTCTTTATAGTCCAACTCTCACATCCATACATGACTACTGGAAAAATCATAGCCCTGAGTAGATGGACCTTTGTTGGAAAAGTAATGTCTCTACTTTTTAATATGCTATCTAGGTTGCTCATAACTTTCCTTTCAAGGAGTAAGCGTCTTTTAATTTCATGGCTGCAGTCACCTTCTGCAGTGATTCTGGAGCCCCTGCAAAATAAAGTCAGCAACTGTTTCCACTGTTTCCCCATCTATTTGCCATGAAGTGATGGAACAGGATGCCACGATCTCAGTTTTCTGAATGTTGAGTTTTAAGTCAACTTTTTCACTCTCCTCTTTCACTTTCATTAAGAGGCTCTTTAGTTCTTCTTCGACTTTCTGTCATTAGAGTGGTGTCATTGGCATATTGAGGTTATTGATATTTCAACCAGAAATCTTAATTCCAGCTTGTTCTTTTTCCAGCCCAGTGTTTCTCATGATGTACACTGCATATAAGTTAAATAAGCACGGTGACAATATACAGCCTTGATGTACTCCTTTTCCTATTTGGAACTAGTCTGTTGTTCCATGTCCAGTTCTAACAGTTGCTTCCTAATCTGCATACAGATTTCTCAAGAGGCAGGTCAGATGGTCTGGTATTCCCATCCCTGTCAGAATTTTCCACAGTTTTTTGTGATCCACACAGTCAAAGGCTTTGGCATAGTCAATAAAGCAGAAATAGATGTTTTTCTGGAACTCTTTTTTCGATGATCCAGCAGATGTTGGCAATTTGATCTCTGGTTCCTCTGCCTTTTCTAAAACCAGCTTGAACATCTGGAAGTTCATGGTTCATGTATTGCTGAAGCCTGGCTTGGAGAATTTTGAGCATTACTTTACTAGCGTGTGAGATGAGTGCAATTCTGTGGTAGTTTGAGCATTCTTTGGCATTGCCTTTCATAGGGACTGGAATGAAAACTGACCTTTCCTAGTCCTGTGGCCACTGCTGAATTTTCCAAATTTGCTAACATACTGAATGTAGCACTTTCACAGCATCATCTTTCAGGATTTGAGATAGCTCAACTGGAATTCTATCACCTCCACTAGCTTTGTTCATAGTGATGCTTCCTAAGCTCCATTTGACTTCATATTCCAGGATGTCTGGCTCTAGGAGAGTGATTGTACCATCATGATTTTCTGGGTCACGAAGATCTTTTTTGTACAGTTCTTCTGTGTATTCTTGCCACCTCTTAATATCTTCTGCTTCTTTAAGGTTCATATCATTTCTGTCCTTTATTGAGCCCAACTTTGCATGAAATGTTCCCTTGGTATCTCTGATTTTCTTGAAGAGATCTCTAGTCTTTCCCATTCTATTGTTTTCCTCTATTTCTTTGCACTGATCACTGAGGAAGGCCTTCTCATCTCTCCTTGCTATTCTTTAGAATTCTGCATTCAAATAGGTATATCTTTCCTTTTCTCCTTTGCTTTCCACTTCTCTTCTTTTCTCAGCTATTTGTCAGGACTCCTCAGATAGCCAATTTTCTTTTTTGCATTTGTTTTTCTTGGGGACAGTCTTGAACCCTGTCTCCTGAAAAATGTCATGAACCTCCATCCATAGTTCATCAGGCACTCTATTAGATCTAGTCTCTTAAATATTTCTCACTGACATTATATCATCATAAGTGATTTGATTTAAGATACCTGAATTGTCTAGTGGTTTTCTCTACTTTCTTCAATTTAAGTTTGAATTTGGCAATAAGGAGTTCATGATCTGAGCCACAATCAGCTGCCAGTCTTGTTTTTGCTGACTGTATAGAGCTTCTCCAACTTTGGCTGCAAAGAATATAATCAATCTGATTTCGGTGTTGGCCATCTAGTGATGTCCATGTATAGCGTCTTTACTTGTGTCGTTGGAAGAGGGTGTTTGTTATGACCAGTGTGTTCTCTTGGCAAAACTTATTAGATCTGCTTCATTCTGTACTCCAATGCCAAATTTGCCTGTTACTCCAGGTGTTTCTTGACTTTCTACTTTTGCATTCCAGTCCCCTATAATGAAAATGACATCTTTTTGGGGTGTTAGTTCTAAACGATCTTGTAGGTCTTCATATACCATTCAACTTAAGCTTCTTCAGTATTACTGTTCAGGGCAGAGGCTTAGATTACCATGATATTGAATGGGTTTGCTTTGGAAACAAACATAAATCATTCTGTTGTTTTTGAGATTGCATCCAAGTGTTGCATTTTGTAGTACTGCATCCAAGTACTGCATATTATAGATTGCATCCAAGTATTGCATATTCTAGGTAATAACATATTAAATGAGACTTTTTCTATTGCTGCTAATTTTCACTTAAGCCAAAATAATGAGACCAAAGCACAATGAGCAGACAGACTTCTGAAAGAGACGTACCATGCAGGACTTACTAATCAATAGCAAGATCAGTCCAGTGACCACCACCCCATCCAAGTTACTTAAGTCTAAAAATTTGAGGCAGAATTCTTTGAAGGGCAATGATAAAAGTAAGGAGTAATTTTACTTTATCCTCCTTCTCAATTCAGATAAAACCCAGGAGCGGTATTTCCACCTGCTGGAGAAGCACTCAAGGACAGCAGATGCAAAGAGAGAGATAAGCATTTCCCTCAGGCTGGAGTTCAGGAAACTACAGAGCTCAAAGGCTCAGCCCCAGAGGATCCACCACATGGTGACAAAAGAGAAGAGTTCTTAGAAAATGACTTGTTTCACCAAGATTCTAGGAGATGTGAACCCAAAGACTGATGCCTGCTTCTCACCTTGAGAAGGCCCGGTGCTGCCTAGAGCATCACACGTGCCTCTCTTTTTATAAGCCTTATTTTGCAGATGTAGTTATGGAAGTTACCCAGTAGGAGGAAGGAAGGAGCAGAGAAAAAGCCAAAGAAAAAAAATGCCCCTTGATTAAACATCTTATTTTGTGGCTGATATCTGTTTTATTTGAAATTAACTTTGTTTGCCCTAGTTGAAAGTGAAAAAGTCAAAGTTTCAGTTGCTCAGTTGTATCGGACTCTTTGCAACACCATAGACTGTAGCCCACCAGACTTCTCTGTTCTTGGAATTCTCCAGGCAAGAATACTGGAGTGGGTAGTTATTCCCTTCTGCAGGGGATCTTTCAGACCCAGGGATTGAACCCAGGTCTCCTGGGTTCTTTACTGTTTGAACCACAAGGGAAGCCTGTTTGCCCTGGCTAATGGTGACTAACTGATAATTACATTAACTTTTTGAAAGTTATGACCAACCTAGATAGCATACTGAAAAGCAGAGACATTACTTTGCTAACAAAGGTCCATCTAGTCAAGGCTATGGTTTTTCCAGTAGTCATGTATGGATGTGAGTTGGACTATAAAGAAAGCTGAGAACTGAAGAATTGATGCTTTTGAACCGTGGTGTTGGAGAAGACTCTTGAGAGTCCCTTGGACTGCAAGAAGATCCAACCAGTCCATCCTAAAGGAGGTCAATCCTGGGTGTTCATTGGAAGGACTGATGTTGAAGCTGGAACTCCAATATTTGGCCACCTCATGCAAAGAGTTGACTCATTGGAAAAGACCCTAATGCTGGGAAGGATTGAGGGCAGGAGGAGAAGGGGATGACAGAGGATATGATGATTGGATGGCATCACTGACTTGATGAACATGGGTTTGGGTAGACTCTGGGAGTTGGTGATGGACAAGGAGGCCTGGCCTGCTGCGATTCATGGGGTTGCAAAGAGTCGGACACGACTGAGGGACTTAACTGAACTGATGAACTTTTTCAGTAAATTGCTATAGTGTAGAAAATGTTGCAAGTATCAGTTTCAGACAGAGAAGTCAAATGTGTTTTAATCCACTAAGAGTACTTTTTAAATACTCACAGCAAAATATAATGCCAAGATCATTAAAAACCATTTCCTTTGGTATGGCATCTATTAACTAATTAACTGAGAACCAAGTCTGCAAATTAGGACTCAGTAGTAGTGGCTTTCTCTTACTAGACTAGATGCATCTTAAACATCAGTGGTTTAAGAAAAATGATTCACCATATTTGACTATCCAATAAACTAGTTAGAGAGATATTTTTTAAGTTAATGAGTCTGTATCCTTAGTAAATGTTTGCAGTATTGGTCAAGAACCTTGATTGGCTTCTGCGCCATATATTTTCAGCAACTAAAACTAACCTTTGTACAAGGTCAAATCTCAGTTTGTTGTTGTTCAGTCACCCACTTGTGTCCGACCCTCTGCAACCCCATGGACTGTAGCATGCTAAGCCTCCCTGCCCCTCACCATCCAATGAAGTTTGCCCAAGTTTATGTCCACTCTATCAGTGATGCCATTGAGCCAACTCATCCTCTACATCCTCTTTTCCTTCACAGATCACTGCCTTGTTGTGACAAAGGGGCTTGTGTAACTCAATGAAACTATGAGCCACACCTTGTAGGACCACCCAAGACCAACAGGTAACAGTGGAGAGTTCTGATAAAACATGATACAATGGAGGAGGGAATGGCAAACCACTCCAGTATACTTGTGGTGAGAATCTCATGAACTGTATAAAAAGACAAATCTCAGTAAATAAATAAATAAAGGACTAAAAAAGCACTTAAGAAGGATCTAAATGAAAATTCCATGCCAATAAGAAAGCAAATTACACATTGAGCTCATGCTTTTTTAAAAAAAAATTCTATTTATCTCTAATGCTTATAATAAATAATTAACTGAAATGTAGAAATTTCAGTGAATCATGAGTTTTGCCTAAAACATCATAGATATTTTATTCCCCATCCCTCACCCCCACTCTCACATGTATACAAATATACTGAATCAGCTGACTTTTTTTTCTTTTATTTTCTTGTTTTGAATGACTGTTTAATGGAATAACTAGATATTTTGGTTTCACATCATCACAGCCAAGTGTGCAGTAATTAAAAAGATGATTTCAAATGGTATTTACATTTAACAACATGCACCAACTTCGCCATATGTTTTCTACCCTTGTCAACTTGTTTATGTGGCATTTTATCTGCAGAAAACAGCTTTGTTCCTCATGGCTGAAGTCACAAACGGTGAAAACGAACAGAATGAAAGGTAAAAGGAAACTGCTCACTGAATTCACCTGTGCACAAGGCAGTATCTCTTACTGAGACTCTGGTGTGATAATTCTAGGAGAACTCATAACACAAAGAGACACACTCAGCACAGGGTTTTTCACAATTTCTTTTCCTGAATTCTTAACATAGGGTGGTATCCAAACTTGAGTGGCCACTGACTAGGGCAAGTTTCTGCACTGGGTATGCATGAGAGTACATGCCACATGTGGGTATGATTTTGTTTCCCAGAAAGATTGTCCTCTCAAAAAATATCAGTAGTAGTTACCTTCATGAGAGGGACTGGTAAGCTGGAAACTGACATTTTACTCTGCTTTAAAACTATCCATATTGATGCTATTTTTTTTTCCCTTTCAGGTTCTACAATTAACATTAAAATATAATCAATATACCAAGGTGCCAAGGTTTAGTCAGATTATAATTTCTGCTTCTAGATTTGCGACTGCAATAATGTCTCAGTCATGTGTGACTCTTGGCAACTCATGAACTGTAGAACCTGCCAGGCTCCTCTGTCCATGGAGTTCTTCAGGCAAGAATACTGGAGTAGGTTGCCAGGCCCTCTTCAGATTTGCAACTAGATTTGTGACTAGATAGTCCCATATGAGTAGGATCTTTATATAGAGAAAGCAATTCAAAATGTATGGACCAAACACAAGCATTGTTTGTAACCATATTCCGTCACCCAGTGTAGGAGAGAGGGACGACGGTCAGTTAAAACAAGAAGTTATGTTTTCACTACCTCCAGTCAGCATTTTGGTGAGAAAGAATGAGGACCATTATGAGTTCCCATCCAGCCAGTAGAGAAATTCTCTTTCTTTGGCTGGCTACAGAAAACACAGTACAATAATACTAACTGAGTGGCTGTCTTGTTGTCATAGCCTGTCCAAAGAAACAGCCACTGTCAACACTATCAGTAAGACTGAACAAGAAAGCATTGAGCTGCTTAGGTTTGGGCTCCCACTGAAAATTAAGTCATCTAACCTTTTCTAAATATTCAGATAAAGCATTAATACTCTTACATATCAAAAATAACACTCAAACATATCATAACTTACAATTGAAGTATAAAGACAGTTTATAACAGGCAACTATATTCCTAAGACATAGAAGCTTAGTATCTAGTCACCAAAGAAAGAAAATTCCATTACCAGGGAGCAACTGCTTCAAGAGTTTTTCAGCCTAGGAGAATATTATCCTAGCATTTCACAGTCTCAAAATCTTCCTTAATGTGTCTTGGGGTGGTTTCCTAAAAAACAGACTCTGATACTGCTATTTGCATGCGGGAGTTTTGTTGGGAGGTGATGCAGTGAATCATTTAACCTATTTGTAGGACATATATTTTTAACCTTAAAAATGCATTCCAATATGCATTGCATGTGTGGGTGCTTGCCAAGTCACATCCAACTCTTTGCAACACTATGAACTGCAGCCCACCAGCTCCTCTGTCCATGGGATTCTCCAGGCAAGAATAGTGGAGTGGGTTGCCATACTCTCTTCCAGGGTATCTTCCCAACCAGGGATCAAACCTCTGTCTCTTGCATCACCTGCATTGGCAGGCAGGTTCTTTATACTAGTGCCACCTGGGAAGCCCATACAGGATACCTAGAAAGATCAAATTCAAAGAGTCAGAAAGTACATTGGGAGATGCCAGGGGCCAGGGTGTGGGTGATGGTGGTGGGGAAGGGGAATGGGGAATTGGTGTTTAATGGGGACAGAGTTTCAGTTTAGGAAGGTGAAAAATTTGGGAGATGGATGATGGTGAGAATTGCACAACAATGTATCTATACTTAGTGCCACTGAACTGTACAGCTAAATATGGTTAAAATAGTATGTTTTGTATTAGGTGACTTTTGAAAGTGGAAGTGAACGTGGCTCAGTCATGTCCGACTCTTTGTGACCGCATGGACTACACAGTCCATGGAATTCTCCAGGCCAGAATACAGGAGCAGGTAGCCTTTCCATTCTCCAGGGGATTTTCCCAACCCAGGAATCAAACCCAGTTCTCCCACATTGTGGGAAGATTGTTTACCAGCTGAGCCACAAGGGAAGCCCAAGAATACTGGAGTGGGTAGCCTATCCCTTTTCCAGAAGATCTTCCTGACCCAGGAATCGAACCAGGGTCTCATGCATTGCAGGTAGATTCATTACCAACTGAGCTATCAGGGAAGCCCCAAGTGACTTTTACCACAATTTAGAAAAAATAAATAAAAACAAAGAATAAAGCAAAACAAGGCTGAACAGAGGGAGAAACTGAAACATGACTGGATTTCCAAGTGAGGCCTCAGTCAGTTCTCCAGGCTGTGGAACTGGTGTAGCTTTTCAGAATTGTCTCAACCTGAGACAAGCAGTCAGCACTTAGTACCTTTCTATCTATCAGTCAGGGAGTTTCCGGGTGGTCCAATGGTTAAGAATCTACCTTGCAATGCAAGGGATGCATGTTCGATCCCTGGGTCAGGAAGATCCCCTGGAGAAGGGCATGGCAACCCACTCCAGTATTCTTGCCTGGAGAATCCTATGGACAGAGGAGCCTGGCAAGCTACAGTTCATGGGGTGACAAAAGAGTCGGACACAACTTACCAACTAAACAAAAAATTAAACAGTCATAAGATGAGGGTGTAATTTTGGGACAGGCACCTCTCTGACAGAGGGCAAGCACTGAGGAGAACTCAGGTGTAAGTAGTCTACAGAGAACCAAACTGCCCTCCCTCCCAGTTAAGGAAAGAAGCATCTTGGTCAGGAAAAATGGGTAAGGTGGCACTTCACAGCATCCACTAGACAAGATGTCTTAGTTACTGGGAAACGTACTGCGTGTGATAAATATCTCTGTCTCTCTCATGTTTTCATCTCTCAAATTAGACTGTGATGAACATATATATATTTTAAAGAATAGTTAAAATTCCATGAATTTTGTCTTTTGGAAATATTTGGACCTAAAAGGCCATGTTTCTGAATGACAGACAAGATGACTCCCCCACAAAATATGGACAGAAAATAACGTATTGATGAGGAAGAATACAACATTTGCTACATTGTTTTCAGTGAATTAACTGATATGAAAAATTTTACATTAATTGAATAAAGTTGACGGCAAGAACAGTATTATTTAACAGTGTGATGCTTGTTATAATGAACTGTGTTATACAGTCCAGGGGACTTGGATAAGTTCTTCTGTCTATCACAAAAGCCTGCTCTCTGGGGAAGTCACTTGTTTTCAATAATAACTGTTAGCAGTGGGTATCAGAACCCCTAAGGACAACTCTTAAAGTCACTATGACCAAAGGCAATATAAGTGTATGAAATGATGACATTTCGGATATTATCTGTACATCATAAGCAACAGCATTTAGTCATTCACTAACTGAACTTCCTGTAGTGTATCAGGCAATACGTGTGTGCGTGTGCTCAGTTGCTCAGTCCTGTCCAATTCTTTGTGAGCCCATGGAATGTACTGGGCCAGCCTCCTCTGTCCGTAGGATTCTCCAAGCAAGAATACTGGAGTGGCTTGCCATGCCCTCCTCCAAAGTATCTTCCAGACCCAGAGATTGAACCTATGTCTCTTATGTCTCTTGAACTGGCATCGATTCTTTACCACTGAGCCACCTGGGAGGCCCAGCAGGCAGTATACAGATGCCTAAAACAAGATCTTACGGTAAAGTTAATGAGTTCAAAATTGTGTATGTGTATATATACATAGACATTGTGTGTGTATACAGACACATACAATATTTATTTGATTCTAAGGATTTGTGATGTAAAAAAGTTTAAGATCTAGAGTTACAAAGATAAATATCATGGTCCCTGCCTATGGGTCCATGATCACAGAGAAGATACTGCTGCTAAGGTGTGCTTGGTGAACACACAGCTCTGAGAATGGAACACCACTCCATAAGCAGGCAAAAGGACCAGGAGTTTTAGTTTGGAATTTAAAGAGATGAATCCTAGGCTTTTCACTCATTGCATGAACATGGACAGCCTCTTAACCTTACCAAGCTTCAGACCATTTGTGAGAAATAGGAAGACAAGTATCCACCTCATGGGACAGACTTCAGTATGGCCCAGTTTTGTATGGTGCCTGGTATAGAGTACAACACACTAGATATTAGCTAGTATTAGTAGTTATTGATAGTTTTACGGTCTCCTCCCTGCCTCTATCAACACTCATTTTTAACATGCAACGAGTTCTCAGGAATAAAAGTGGGATGAAGTGAAATGAAGTTGCTCAGTCATGTTTGACTATTTGCAACCCCATGGACAATACAGTCCATGGAATTCTACAGGTCAGAATACTGGAGTGGGTAGCCTATCCCTTCTTCCTGACCCAGGATTTGAACTGGGGTCTCTTGCATTGCAGGTGGACTCTTTACCAACTGAGCTATCAGGGAAGCCCAAAAGTAGAGTGGATAAAGGCAAAAGAAACAAGAAAACCACCCACGTCTCAGAAGATAAGAGTATAAGACATACCTCTGCACATCCACCCAGGTCTCAGAGGGTAAGAATACAACTCTGCACCCATGCTAATATTATTTCTCACCCAAAATATGTCATAAAAAATACCTTCTTAGTTATGTAAAGACTAACATGGACTAAAATCAGTCTCTCTCTCTCTGTGTGTGTGTGTGTGTGTGTGTGTGTGTGTGTGTGTGTGTGTTAAGTTGCTTCAGTCATGTCTGATTCTTTGCGACCCTATGGACCTTAGTCTGCCAGGCTCATCTATGTCTATGGGATTCACCAGGCAAGAATACTGGAGTGGATTGCCATGCCCTCCTCCAGGGAATCTTCCTGACCCACAGATCGAATCTGAGTCTCTTATGTGTCCTGCATTGTCAGGCAGGTTCTTTAACACTAGCACTACCTGGGAAGCCCAAAATCAATATAGTGTACTGATATAAAATATAATACATATTATAATTAGAGCCCTCTGGCTGTCAAAGGGTATCAATTGGTGGTGAGAGGAAGCTAAGAGAAAAAGACTATTTTATTACTAGATCAATACTAAAGTCAACCATAAGTCAGATAGAGAACAAAACTGAAAATATAATGAGTTGGTCATAACAGCAGTCTCTTCATTGATATAAGCCTTTAAAATGGAGGCATAGTCCCTTTAAAGAAGAGACAGCTCTAAAGTCTTCCTGTCCTCTTATGATATGTACAAAGATATACTAAATGGATTCTTCCAGTATGTAAAATCTATTACTTCTAAATATTAAATCACTGACAATTCAACAATGTTTATTTTGAATGCTAAGAGCATACAATAGCCCATTTGCAATAGTTTAAATCAGCTTTTCAGAATCTTAAATTATTCCACGTCCATTTTCTGCCCAGTGGGATTGAGTGAGTGAAGTCACTCAACTGTGTCTGACTCTTTGTGACCCCATGGACTGCAGCCCACCAGGCTCCTCCATCCATGGAATTTTCCAGGCAAGAGTACTGGAGTGGGTTGCCATTTCCTTCTCCAGGGGATCTTTCCAACCCAGGGATCAAACCTGGGTCTCCTGCATTGTGGGCAGACACCTTACCATCTGAGCCACCAGTGGGATTGGTGTGGGAGAAAAGTGGAGAATGACTGTACTTGGGGAAGACAAGGAAAGGAAAAGGAAGAAAATCCTTAAAGTTTCATGTGTCCTTGGAGGGGCTGATTTCAATCATGCATGGTAGTCTGTCCAGTACTGAATCCATTAGGACTCTTGATTGCTAGAAACAGGAACTAAATCTGATGGATTTAAACAGAATACAAAATTGAACTATGTACAAATAAATATAAATATTTTATATTTAAAATATACATCCATTCAGGGTAACTCATAGACTCAGAATGGCTAAGGAAACATGAATAGATGCAGCTAGAACCCTATCGAAAACCACACTATAGGATCAGTGTGGTGAGAAGAAACCTGCAGCTAGCTCTGGGCACTAGACACAGACCTGGCCCAGTACCACCCCTTGAATAGGATGCTGCGCTGTTCCCACATGACCACCCTTTGGAGCTGGAGGTGGATTTGACATCTCGGTGTTCAGAACAAATTGTCTCCTGCTTTTGCCTTTTTGTACAATTAGCTCCAGATTCAGATTCTGATGGGTAAAACCTGCCTAAAGTACTGAAAATCTGCACTTCCCAGTTTATAGATGGGAGGTGGGCTCTGCTTCCTAACGTGACATATGGCAAAGAGTTTATCAAATGAAGGAAGCAATTGAGAGACTAGAAAGTGAGAGAAAAAGACAAATTTCTTCTCTAAGGCCCAAGAAGAAGAATCTGTTGCCAAAAGCCTTCCCTCCCATGACTTCAAAGTTATTTTTTTTTCTATCTCTTCAGCTGTTATATTTCTAAGTCTTATGTAGATCATTTTGATAACTAGTATGTTTATGAAATTATCTACAGATTTTAGACAGCTATGTTTTCTTTAAATTTAAATGTCTTGTTGAAGGTTACACACCAAACAGTGAAGAGGAATTAGATTTAAGGCACAGATAGTGGCTTCCCTGAATTTAATGCTAAAGACATTGTGTCCTCTTTGTGTTTTCTAAGGATAACAATGCATTATTCATTCAAATTGAATTGTTCTAGTGAACAACATTAAAATTATCTTACTTCAGCTATTCACAGCAAACTAAAAAAGCCAAATGGGACTTCTGTTGAATATTATAAGGGACAGATTCCAATAAAGCCCTTATCTCTTGATAACATTTACTAGTAACTCAATTCAAATATTACCTAACAAAGTTCAGCTGTGACGCAAGGCATTCAAATGAATTGCTCAAGCATGACCAAAAAGACTTGTGCCAAAAGCTGATTCATGACTCTTTAGGGCCTCTCTGAGTAATTTTCTTTGCCTATCACTATGATATATACTTTGGGGGGGGTATATGCAATCTGATGTGAAAGCCCCAAAGAGCAGATGAGGACCTAACGCCTGGTATGTCTGTAGAGTTGTAACCGCAACAGGCAGAGCGGTCAAAGGAACCATAGGCCAAAGAAATGGTCCTTTGTTTTTCAGGCTGTGGTCTGTTTTGGAATTTTCTTATCATTGTTTGCTTTTGTCTTAGAGGATATTTTGCTAGTGTAGGCAGATTAATTCCTAAATTTTAGGGGAAAAAAATGTTTCTTCTAAATTTTCAAGACTAGCTTTTATTTACCCTTCATACATGAAAATGTGTGTATATGTGGAAGATTGGCTGCCTTCTGTAGGCAAAAGAGTCCTTCACAGAGTTCAACCATCTCACCAGGAAGATGACATTGGGGTTAACAACAAAAGATTCCTACAACTAGTGGGTGCCACTTTATCCACTTGTGTTTGTATCTCCTTTGTGAACCTAAGCTGTGCATCTAGGATAAAGAAGTAGGGACCAGACAGCATGAAATTAAAGAAATTCAGATACTGAATGAAGCATGCTTGTGTGCTAAGTTGCTTAGGTCATGTCTGGCTCTTTGTGACCCTATGGTCTATAGCAACCTACCCTCTAAATCCAGTTTCATTTGCTACAGAAACTATATGATTCAGGAAACAAAGAAGGCAACTCTCTGCCCTGATTTTTCCTGTAATGTAGATCAACTGAAAATTTAACAAGCTACCCAATAAGCAGGCTGACCTAGGCAGATCATTTAAACACTCACAGGTAGCCCTAAGGATACGGATTTCAGTTCTAAAAATCGGCTTCCTAACAACAAAAGCTCCTCAACAATTGAGCTGTGAGCCCCTGACCCCAAAGGCATTCTAGTAGAGAAAGGATGGCAGTAGGTTCCACAGCCTACACAAGGCGCTCAGTTAATGGATTAATGATGGATAGCAGTCAGTGGTCTGCAAAATGCCTTCTAACCTCAAGCCCCGTGATTCTAAAAGCCAGCTATTAGAAACAGAGCTGCAGTCACACTGACGAGCTGCCAGATGAAACAGATAATGAAGACAAACATCGATGACAGGGTGGAGCCTGAAGAGCAAACTCTCAGAATCAATACCTCAGTTACTGAGTGATGGGTGGCCAAGATACTTGCCAGGGAGTTGCTGGCCGCTCCCAGGCAGATCAACCTCTCTGACTTTAATGTATGTCTATTTGGCAGCTGTCCTAATGTAACTACCGCAGTACTTCATTTGTAACTCTTTGATTTAACTTGAACAACAACAAAAATGTATCATATCTGTATAAATTTACCTCTTTTGCTAAGAAATTTTACAAAGGAGAACTATATTCTTAATTATCCTTATAAATAGCAGTACCATCTAATGAGCTCAATGCAACATCGCAAGCTTTTAGGGATGGCTTGCTGCTGCAAAGTCACTTCACTTGTGTCTGACTCTGTGCAGCCCCATAGACGGCCACCGTCCCTGGGATTCTCCAGGCAAGAACACTGGAGTGGGTTGCCATTTGAGGGAGATGTTTAGAAAATAGAGTTTATTTCAGCATCTAAGCCCTTACAAACATATAAATGTGTGAGGATCATCTTTTTAAGTAAAAAAGTAAAATTCCTGTTAATTTACTTTTTTCTGCTTTTATTGCTTGTCAGGTTTTTTGTGTGTTGCCTATATGATTTACCTTTTTTTTGTTTTTGACATTGAGTTTGGTAGAAAAGAAGGACTAATGCATATTATGGGCTCAGAGGGAATTTTATCACCCTGGGCAGCCAGTAATAAAAATTTTTTTTTCCCCTAGTAACCATTTCTTTCCTAAGTAATAGTCAGAAATGAGACATAACTAAAAGGAGGCCCCCCATTTTGCCTTCAAACTTTTCCAAAATAGCTCTGATTGCTCCTCCAAAGCCAAGCACTTCCTGGCAGTAGGAGTTGCTTTTGACTTGCTTTGATGCAACATTCAAAATCATTCCAAATTTCATCTGTGAGTCTGAATTTTTAATCTACTGTTAATGCTTCAAATTTTTTTTCATTCATTAGGCAACATGTTCAAACTACCTTTCCCTGTAATTTTTACCTCATTTAACATTATTACCTGAAATTATTCTGGGATGTGGCTAGTTGCAAGAATTTTTCATAAAATTATGTTTCATTGCTCTGCTTAGTTAAGGACACAGGTGATCTCAACAAAGGGAATGCAGATTATAAGCAACATGAAGTATGGAGTCAAGCATATGTGAGAATAAACATATTCATAATGTGTAAAAATTCCAACATCATACTCTCCATTGTTAACAGAAATAAAAACTGAGCAAACATTATTCTCATAAGCAGATTACAAAAGACAAAGTGTTCCCTCTACCTTCTTCTCTGCAAGACTACTTCAGTTCCATTTAGCTGTTGGAAACCCCATGAACACCTTGTGGGATGTTCATAGAAAGTACCTGCAATTGCCTAATTCTTTGTCGTGTACACCTGCTTCGATTCTGTATTTGAAGTTAAAACTGCTTCATCAGGAATAAAGGAAGGACTCCAGGATAATTAAGATAGCCTAAGTCATGTCAAGCCAATTTAATATAATTGGAAGTTAGGCATTAGCCCTAGGATTCAGGAATAGCTTTAACTGGAAATAATTCAAAAATTTGGAATAAAACAGAAAAGGATTTAGACTCGGTTCAGCTGAATCATTTTAGCCTGAAATTTTGGCATTTGTAATAATCGGAAGAGAAATAGGTTAGGGATTGGGGGAGGGTGGGGTGGAGAAGATGCACTTTCTTTGTAGTCATATACACAGCCAATAGGAAGCAGCTCTCTGGGCTCTCTTAGAGAGTGAGCTCTGATTAGCTGGGATATCATTTTGCACCTTCCTTGAGGGACCCACAAAGAGGCACTCTGGAATGTACTTTCATTATTCACCCTTTTCTTATGCGCAAGCTCCTCTGTCAGTCACACATGGATCTTCTCATTGACTGCCTATCTCTATGGCATCCCAGTTAACTTCCATTTTTGTTCCAACTTCAAATCACTGCCTAGTTGGTACCTCTTAATTCTTCCCTTCTCAAGTCTACATATATTTGTTGGAAGATTAAATGAAAAAATGAATGCAAACCACTGATTCCAGCACCAGAAGTGAGGGACTAGAAAAAGCTAGCTTTAATCAGCAGTACCAGTACTCTTCTTATTCCTTCTGCCTTGAAAATACTCCTTATGTTATCGAAAATATTAATGTCAGTTCCATTCATTAACATACATAGATACTAGTGTTCAATTAGATTCATTTACTAATAAATTATCTGGGACAGCTGAACCTCATGGGAGAAGTGGGAGGAAGTAGAAATGACATACAGTATGTTGTTGTTTGGTTACTAAGTCATGACCAACTTTTATGTGGCCCCATGGGCCCACCAGGCTTTTCTGTCCATGGAATTTCCTAGGCAAGATACTGCAGTGAGTTGCCATTTCCTTCTCCAGGGTATCTTACCCACCCAGGGACTGAACCCGCATCTCCTGCATTTCAGGTAGATTTTTTAACACTGAGCCACTAAGGAAGCCCAGCATACAGTGTACCTTGGAAAAAGTACCAAAATATTTTCCATAGAATTAATTGGAAAATAAAATTGAGAGACATTTTACAGAAGGCAGTGTCACATTATGATAGTAAAGCATCTCTTTTGCAAAAACAGCCTCACTTTTTCTGTTTTTAAAATACCTTTCCTTTTATTTCTCATATTCTCTTAATAGTCTTAACCAATCATTTGCATCAGCAACTCTTATTAACACAGCCTTCAGTAAGAACTAAACAGGCTAATTTTTAATAAATCTAGAGAAAAGGATGGAATTCTGGACGAACCCACAAAGGAATTAAAGGGGAAATTTCCTAGAGTATTACCAAGTGTATTTGAGACTTGAGATTTTAAGTGTGGTCCATTTTATCCACTATCCTTCAAGTTTGCATTTAGTGAGGCTACTGTCACCAAAGCTTTCGTAGTGGGCAATTCCAGACAAGTTTGTAAATCTGCTGAAGTTTATCTTTGGCACAGCTGCCTTCCAGTTTAATTGTCTCTTCTCTTTGTGGTCACTTCTCACTCCTAAGTCTAGTAACTCAGTTAAATAGTCATTTTTGGCAGTATACATCCATTCATTTCTCTTTCCAGTAGAATTTTAAGCCAGCAAACTAGTTTTCTTAATATTTCAAATTCAAACTCTACAAAATAGAGATTCAGACTGGGTTTTGATAATGCCTATTACAAGTTGTACAGGCTTCTAACATCAGGTTCCATAGAGCCACTTGTCAATTCACTGGACAATGCCATAGATGTCCACCTTGGGTCATATGCTGTTTCTGACCCAATAAGCTGTGAAACAGGAGAGCGAAGATCTTAATGACTTCAGAGTGAGGAAGGTTAGGGATTGTATTTCATTACAGAGATGAAGGATGGTATTTCTGTAGCAGCTTCATTAATGATTGTCAAGACTTAAAGACAATCAAGATGTCCTTCAGTAGGTGAATGGATAAAAATAAACAAAAAACCGATATCACCACATGATAGAATAGAAAGCGATACTCAAGGATGAAAAATGAGCTATTAAGCCACAGAAAGTAATGGAGAAACAAATGAGTATTGCTAAGGGACAAAAGCCTATTTTAAAAAGGCTACATTAACTGTTTAAGTCCAACTATATGACATTACGGAAAAGAAAACAATGAAGACAGTAAAAAGACTGGTGTTTGCCAGGGGCTCAGATAGATAGAGGGAAGGATGAACAAGTAGAGCATCATGGATTTTTGACAAGGCAGTTATTCTGTATGATTCTTTAATACATAGTAGATTATATGTCATTATACGTTAGTTCAAATCCATAGAATATACAACACCGAGAGTGAACTCTAATGTAAACTATGGACTTTTGTTAATAATCATGAATCAGTATAGGTTCAGCAATTGTAAAAAAAAAAAAAATTATACCACAAAAGTGCAAGATGTTAATATTAATAGAAATTCTGGCAGGGGAAAACTAGGAGGCATATGAGAACTCTCCTTACCTTCTGATCAATTTTCTAACTGCTCTAAAAAATAAAATATATTAATTAAAAAAAAATTAAGCCAGGAGACAGAAGAAAGCACACAGTGACCAGGAGGGAAATATAAAAGACAATAAAGTCTGTAAAAAAAAATACCTTTAAAACACTATTTTTTCCTATAGATCCAAGTTTCTTAATAAAACATACTGACTTATGCAACCAATGCTGAGTTTTTTTTTTTTTAAACAATACACATAAAGCCAATCACATTTCACCATTCCCATACTAGCAGATAAAAGTCTGAAATAATATCTAACTATCCGGCAACTTTAAATCAAGAACCTAGCAATAAGCAGAACTGCTGAAACATTAAAATGCCTCTGGTTTTTTATTTTTTTTTCAGTTAAAAAAATAGATTGCTTTTTATCTAAAAATGTAATGGAGTACATAATCAAGCATAATTTCCTAAAAGGAAAACAATGAAATGGCATATATTAATCCTGGAGAAGCTATAAAATATCTTTCATTGGTCAAGACTTTAAAAAGGCACTGCTTATGAAAAGAGAAAAGAAAAGAGAAAGTTTTTAAGTTTTAAAAAAAAAAACACCAGAAAGTAGCAACACTCAGATTAAAATGCACTCTGCTGTCTCACAGTTCAGATCTCTTTTCACCACATCACAAGTGGAAAATAAGGCTGGAAGGATGGTACAAACCTATGAAAAGTGAATACGAATAGGAGTCTTAATTACAGAGAAAATAGCATTTTGAACAAGGTTTTTATAAAGCAGGAGAGGTCAGGATAGACTGGAGTGGAGAATAGAAGTCAACCTTGACAAGTACCTACTTGATACTTTTATTAAAAATTAGAACTTGAAATAAAAGAAGGCCACAGTAAAAAAAAAAAAATTGAAATATATACCAGTGTTTTTCACCCATGAAGAGAACTGGGAGTTCATGAAAGTCAGCAATTACTATTTGTCTGAGACTTGAAAAAAGTACTCTAGAGCTTATGTAAGAAGTGCCTTTTGAAATAAAGTTGAGTCAAGAGAAGTAATAACTTGCAGGATACGAGAGGTCCTCAAAAGACATATTAAGAAAAATTTCTTCTAACAGAACATAAAAGAGACTTTCTTAGCCAACAGATAGGAGAAATAATATTTAGAGAAAGGAAAAAAAGAATAGGATTATTTCCCATCATTTTGTTACATAAAGGATATAATATCATGTAGTCTAGCCAAATAAAAAGTGTAGCTCCAGAGAATACCTACATAGAAGGGTCTCAGGAATGACAAGATGTCGGAGTCGGGGTGGGGTGGGTATGACTGTGCTTTATATAGGATGATACAAGAAGAAAAAAAATGATTATCCATATGAAATAATAATCTTTCCATTATTTTGAGACAGTCACTAAAAACTGATACTAAAGTTAACTGGCTTTATTCAATTCAGTCTCTCAGTCATGTCCAACTCTTTGCAACCCAAAGGACTGCAATACAGCAGGCTTCCCTGTCCTTCACCAACTCCTGGAGCTTGCTCAAATTCATGTCCATTGAGTCAGTGATGCGATCCAATCCTCTCATCCTTTACCATCCCCTTCTCCTCCTGCCTTCAATCTTTCCCAGCACCAGGGTCTTTTCCAAGAAGTCAGTACTTCGCATCAAGTGGCCAAAGTATTGGAGTTTCAGCTTCAACATCAGTCCTTCCAAAGAATATTCAGGACTGATTTCCTTTAGGATGCACTGATTTGATTTCCTTGCAGTCCTATGGACTCTCAAGAGTCTTCTCCAACACCACAGTTCAAAACCATCAATTATTCAGGACTCAGCTTTCTTTATACTCCAAATCTCACATCCATACATGACTACTGGAAAAATCACAGCTTTGATTAGACAGACATTTACTGGCAAAGTAATGTCTCTGCTTTTTAATATGCTGTTTGGGTTTGTCAACTGGCTTTATTACTGACTGACAAAAACAATTACGGATAAGACTAAAGAAGACTTCCAGCTTCCACTTAGTGCATGGTAAAATAGAAAAGTACTCAGTATTACAGTAATCCAAGTCTATGCCCCAACCAGTAATACTAAAGATGCTGAAGTTGAATGATTCTGTGAAGACCTACAAGACTCCTAAAACTAACACCCAAAAAAGATATCCTTTTTGTTATAGGGGACTAGAATGCACAAGTAGGAAGTCAAGAGATACTTGGAAAAACAGGCAAATTTGGCCTTGGAGTAGAGAATGAAGCAAGGCAAAGGCTAACAGAGTTTTTCCAAGAGAACGCGCTGGTCATAGCAAATACCCTCTTCCAACAACACAAGAGAAAACTCTACAAATGGACATCACCAGATGGTCAATACTGAAATCAGATTGATTACATTCTTTGCAGCCAAAGTTGGAGAAGCTCTGTACAGGCAGCAAAAACAAGACCTGGAGCTGACTGTGACTCAGATCATGAACTCCTTACTGCCAAATTCAGACTTAATTGACAAAAGTAGGGAAAATCACTAGAAAATTCAGATATGACCTAAATCAAATCTGCCGGGGTCCTGCCTCGGTGGGGTCCGGGGGTCTTGAGGGATGAGTGGAGTCGGCGGAAGAATAACTGAGCTGAGTCGATGTGTGGTGATGGAGCAGTCTCTCTCTACTGCTGTTAGTTTTGTGGGGTGATGGAGAAGTCTCTCAGTTTATTGTTGTTGGTTTACAGTTTTATAACCAAAAGACATCCTCATTACATCATTACATCACCTATCATTCTATACAATTTTTTGTTTTCTACCTTCCATAGCAACCTTATCATTGAGCTCATTCCCCAATCTGTCATGAAACATTCCCTTTGCAGAAGTCAGATTTTTATGTAATTAGATTTAACAATAGTATGTTTACCATTTGAATGTCTTCAGTATACTTCATTCAATCATGATAAGTACATCAACCTAAGTAGAAAGGTTACATTTCTCTTATCAGGTACAACTATGTAGAAGCTAGAGGGAAGGGCTAAAGCTTGAGATTGTTTATTCTAGTAACCTACTTCAGCTCTTACGAGGAAAGAGGAAAGAGGACTAAGACAGTTTAGGAAGAGGAAAGAGGACTAAGAGACAGTCAAGCAGCACTGCTTCAGCAATAAAACCCTATTAACCTTAACTACTATAATGAATCCCTATGTCTACTCTATCCTAAAGCAATCAATATCTCCAACTATGCTGGCCACAGTTTTGAGCATTCCTAAGTCCCATTCTAGCCTGATTTCTTCAAGGAAGAGAGCCTCCTCCATGGAGTGGTCAGGGGAGTGGGAGGTGGAAAGGTGACCCAAGTGGGAGCCTTTCTGGTGGTGGCCTTGCCATGACCCCCAGAGAACTCTTGGTAAACTCCCCAGTAATTAGTAGGAAGAGTAGTAATCTATTTAAATGTCCCTTTCATTCCTCCTTAGCCCCCCGGGGAAGGTGATCCACCTTCCCAGATCCTCTGGTCTGTAAGGTCTGGGGGGATTATCTCAGGACAAATTCTTTCCAACTGGGACTGACCTACTGAGATGAGCCAATGTTCTGAGCATGGACAGAACTCCCAAGAAAAATACCAGGGTGGGGCTTGCCCAGGATGCCCCGGTAAAGAAAGTCAGCTTTGCAATTTCTTTCTTAGTCTCGTGACCTTGTCATCCGAGCAAGGGGGCATCCTGATGGCTCCCAGCACAAATCCCTCATGATGATACAGTGGAAGAGACAAATAAATTCAAGAGATTAGATCTGACAGACAGAATGCCTAAAGAACTATGGATGGAGGTTCATAACATGGTACCTGAGAGAGTGATCAAGATCATCCATAAAAAAAATGTAAAAAGGCAAAATGGTAGTCTGAGGAGGCCTTACAAATAGCTTAGAAAAGCAGAGAAGTGAAAAGCAAAGGAGAGAAGGAAAGCTATACCCATCTGAATGCAGAGTTCCAAAGAATAGCAAGGAGTGATAAAGCTTTCCTCAGTGATCACTGCAAAGAAATAGAGGAAAACAATAGAATGGGAAAGACTAGAGATCTCTTCAAGAAAATTAGACATACCAAGGGAACATTTCATGCAAAGATGGGCACAATAAAGGACAGAAACGGTATAGACCAGACAGAAATGGTATAGACCTAACAGAAGCAGGAGATATTAAGAAGAGATGACAATACATAGAACTTTACAAAAAAGATCTTCACGAACCAGATAATCATGATGGTATTATCACCCAACTCGAAGCAGACATCCTGCAATGTGAAGTCAAATGGGCCTTAAGAAGCATTACTATGAACAAAGCTAGTGGAGGAGATGGAATTCCAGTTGAGTATTTCAAATCCTAAAAGATGATGCTGTGGAAGTGCTGCACTCAATATGTCAGCAAATTTGGAAAACTCTAAGCAGTGGCCACAGGACTGGAAAATGTCAGTTTTCATTCTAAACCCTAAGAAAGGCAATGCCAAAGAATGCTCAAACTACTGCTCAGTTGCACTCATCTACACTAGTAAAGTAATGCCCCAAATTCTCCAAGCCAGGCTTCAACAGTACATGAACTGTGAACTTCCAGATGTGCAAGTTGGATTTAGAAAAGGCAGAGGAACTGGAGATCAAACTTCTAGCATCTGTCGGATAATCAAAAAAGCAATAGAGTCCGAGAAAAACATTGACTTCTGCCTTACTGACTACGCTAAAGCCTTTGACTATGTGGATCACAGCAAAAAGCAAAAATTCTTAAAGAGATGGGAATATCAGACCACCTGACTCTTGAGAAATCTGTATGCAGGTAAAGAAGTAACAGTTAGAACTGGACGTGGAACAACAGACAGGTTCCAAAGAGGAAAAGGCATATGTCAAGGCTGTATATTGTCACCCTGCTTATTTAACTTATACACAGAGTACATCATGCAAAATGCCAGGCTGGATGAAGCACAAGCTGGAATCAAGATTGCCAAGAGAAATATCAATAGCCTCAGATATGCAGAGGACACCACCCCAATGGCAGAAAGCAAAGAGGAACTAAAGAGGCTCTTGAAAGAGAGGGGAAAAGCTGACTTAAAACTCAACATTCAGAAAACTAAGATTATGGCATCTGGTCCCATCACTTCATGGCAACTAGATGGGGAAGCAGTGGAAACAGTGAGAGACTTTTTGGGGGGGCTCCAAAATCACTGTAGATGGTGACTGCAGCCATGAAATTAACAGACACTTGTTCCTTCAAAGAAAAGCTATGACCAACCTAGATAGCATACTAAAAAACAGAGACATTCCTTTGCCAACAATGGTCAATCTAGCCAAAGTTATGGTTTTTCCAGTGGTCACGTATGCATGTGAGAGTTGGACTATAAAGAAAGCTGAGCTCCAAAGAATTGATGCTTTTGAACTTTGGTGTTGGAAAAGACCCTTGAGAGTTCCTTGAACTGCCTGGAGATCCAACCAGTCAAAACTCAAGGAAATCAAAAAAACACAACAACAACAAGAAACCTTGGGGCATAAAAGATGCCTCTTGGTGATGCTGCCGGGAGCAGAAAAGCAAACACAGCTGTGGAGAAGGTATAAAACCTGGCCTGGAACTTTCTTCCTTCAGGAGCAAAAACCTTGACCACCTGGGGCAAGGGCATCAAAAAATTGTCACCCAGAAGATAACTGTGGAGAGTCACTGTGGCTGGGACAAGGGCACAGGTTTAGAAACCCCTGTCTCTGGTGAGAGGCAGATGACTGCCCAGGACTTAGATTGGCTGGGAGGGGCAGGGTCACTGAAAAAGTTACGCTCCCAAGGCCAGGGGACAGAGAGGTTGTCTAAGACTGTGGATGAAGAAGAACAAAGAATAGTACTCCATCTCTTCCACAACAGGCTCTGAAGGGTAGGGAAGCAAGGTCTTCTTTCTCAGGTGATTTTCTATTGGTCAAGATGGATTCAGAATTTTGTTTTTAATTATCTTGTGATCCCACAGCATATTCTCTTAAATATTCATGGTATGGACTCATCACTGATATGGAAAGTGATTTAATTTTTAAACACAATCTAGTCATTGGACATTAACAACTTGGTGACTAATGAGTGCATTACCTATTCCACTGCTATACAAAAGTAAGCAAATTCAAAATCAAACAACACAAAATGAAATAACATGATAGGTCTGCTTATTTAGTTATAAATTGAAATTTACACTAAAAAGAGAGTTTCCCAAATAGGAGCAACGACAGCTTAGCTGAATATATGTATAACATGCCAAGATGACTATTTTGAAAGTCAGCTTCTATTTGGACACACATGTCACGCTATTCTCATCACTGTGTTATCTAAACCTCATCCATTAAAACTACTGTAATGTAAACAGTGGAGGAGGGTTTTGTTAGCTTTGCTGTTAACAAAAGTAACCACCGCTGACTAATTCAGCTAGTGATCAGCCCTAACTCCTAGATCCCTCCACTATACTTGTCCACTGCTAGTGATGCCCGTTTTGCATCTATGTACAGTCTCTGCCCAATTACCCAGGCTAATGGAGGAGAGCAGTGGTGCAGATCATCTCAAATAGCAGCTGACCGTAATGCATTTCATTTTTGTTTGTTTGTTTAGGATAGCCTGTGTGTGTGTGTGTGTGTGTGTTCTTACAGGCAGTAGGAAGTCATCCAAGAGCAAAGAGGGCAGTGAAGCATAGATGGTTCAGTGGGTAAGAGTTGGTCAGTAGGAAAACTCTCCAAGAATAGTTAAAAATGAGAGTTCCTTTATGTAGTTTTAAAAATTTTGTTTTTATTGCCACTGATATACTGCCTACTTTACATTTTCCTATTTGTACATCATATACTTTAGCCAAACTGGAGTACTATCTTTTTTTTAATTCATGAACTTATTCATTTGTTTATTTAATAAAACTATATTGAGAACTATCTGTCAATAATTACTCTAGGCACTGAACAGAATAATAATAAGTAATATTATTTAATAATAATAAAAAATAAACACACCTTAATCTTGCTCTGATACACTTTGCTAAAATAATTCCCTATGCCTGAAATTCCCTTCTTTCTGCTCTGGACTCTGGGGCACCTCCCTTACTTTTAAACATTGATCATTTCCAATTGGGTATCACTTGGTTCAAGAGATGGGGCTTCTGCTTGAGGTCTAGGAGTCAAACATTTGATCCCAGCCAGGCACCCTGAGGGAATCCCAGGACTCAGGCAAAGAATCCCAGGACACGTGTCCTGGTCTGCTATGCACTCTGAGGAATGACATCTGGAACACGGAAACTGCTACAAAGGCTCAACCACCACAAGAGAGACTGATTACAACAACAACACAATAATAGCAGGAGACTTTAATACACCACTCACACCAATGGATAGATCAACTAGACAGAAAAGTAACAAGGAAATTCAAACTTTAAATGAAACAATAGACCAACTAGACCTAATTGATATCTATAGGTCATTCCACCCCAAAACAAGGAATTTCACCTTTTTCTCAAGTGCACACGGGACCTTCTCCAGGATAGATCACATCCTGGGCCATAAATCTAACCTTGATAAATTCAAAAATATTGAAATCATCCCAAGCATCTTTTCTGACCACAATGCAGTGAGATTAGATATCAACTACAGGAGAAAACCTCTCAAAACTTCCAACATATGGAGGCTCAACAACACACTGCTGAATAACCAACAAATCGCAGAAGAAATTAAAAATGAAATTCAGTTATGCATGGAAACGAATGAAAATGAAAACACAACAGCTCAAAACCTATGGGACACTGTGAAAGCAATGCTAAGGGGAAAGTTCATAGCAATACAAGCTCACCTCAGGAAACAAGAGAAAAATCAAATAAATGACCTTACTATACACCTAAAGCAACTAGAAAGGGAAGAGATGCAGAAGCCCAGGTCTAGTAGAAGGAAAGAAATCTTAAAGATCAGGGCAGAAATTAATGCAAAGGAATCAAAAGTGACCATAGCAAAAATCAACCAAGCCAAAAGCTGGTTCTTTGAGAAGATAAATAAAATTGACAAACCGTTAGCCAGACTCATCAAGAAACAAAGGGAGAAGAACCAAATCAACAGAATTAGAAATGAAAACGGAGAGATCACAACAGAAAACACAGAAATACAAAGGATCATAAGAGACTATTATCAGCAACTATATGCAAATAAACTGGACAATTTGGATGAAATGGACAAATTCCTAGAAAAGTACAACTTTCCAAGACTAAACCAGGAAGAGATAGATAATATTAATAGACCCATCACAAGCACGGAAATTGAAACCGTAATCAGAAATCTTCCAAAAAACAAAAGCCCAGGACCAGATGGCTTCACAGCTGAATTCTACCAAAAATTTAGAGAAGAGCTAACACCTATTCTACTCAAACTCTTCCAGAAAATTGCAGACGAAGGTAAACTTCCAAACTCATTCTATGAGGCCTCCATCACCCTAATTCCAAAACCTGGCAAAGATGCCACAAAAAAAGAAAACTACAGGCCAATATCACTGATGAACTTAGACGCAAAAATCCTCAACAAAATTCTAGCAAATAGAATCCAACAACACATCAAAAAGATCATACATCATGATCAAGTAGGCTTTATCCCAGGGATGCAAGGATTCTTCAATATTCGTAAATCGATCAATGTAATACACCACATTAACAAATTGAAAAATAAAAATCACATGATTATCTCAATAGATGCAGAGAAAGCCTTTGACAAAATTCAACATCCATTTATGATAAAAACCCTCCAAAAAATAGGAATAGAAGGAACATACCTCAACATAATAAAAGCTATATATGACAAACCCACAGCAAACATTATCCTCAATGGTGAAAAACTGGAAGCATTCCCCCTGAAATCAGGGACAAGACAAGGGTGCCCACTCTCACCACTACTATTCAACGTAGTTTTGGAAGTTTTGGCCACAGCAATCAGAGCAGATAAAGAAATCAAAGGAATACAGATTGGAAAAGAAGAAGTAAAACTCTCTCTGTTTGCTGATGACATGATCCTCTATATTGAAAACCCTAAAGACTCTACGAGAAAATTACTAGAGCTAATCAGTGAATATAGCAAAGTTTCAGGATACAAAATCAACACACAGAAATCCCTGGCATTCCTATACACGAACAGTGAGAAATCAGAAAGAGAAATTAAGGAAACAATCCCATTCACCATCGAAACAAAAAGAATAAAATACTTAGGAGTATTTCTACCTAAAGAATCAAAAGACTTGTATATAGAAAACTATAGAACACTGATGAAAGAAATCAAGGAGGACACAAACAGATGGAGAAATGTACCGTGCTCATGGATTGGAAGAATCAATATAGTGAAAATGAGTATACTACCTAAAGCAATCTATAGATTCAATGCAATTCCTATCAAGCTACCAGAGGTCTTCTTCAAAGAATTAGAACAAATAATTTCTCAATTTGTATGGAAATACAAAAAACCTCGTATAGCCAAAGCAATCTTGAGAAAGAAGAATGGAACTGGCGGAATCAATCTACCTGACTTTAGGCTATACTACAAATCCACAGTCATTAAGACAGTATGGTACTGGCACAAAGACAGAAACATAGATCAATGGAACAGAATAGAAAGCCCAGAGATAAATCCACGCATCTATGGACACCTTATCTTTGACAAAGGAGGCAAGAATATACAATGGAGAAAAGACAACCTCTTTAACAAGTGGTGCTGGGAAAACTGGACAGCCACTTGTAAAAGAATGAAACTAGATCACTTTCTAACACCATACACAAAGATAAACTCAAAATGGATCAAAGATCTAAGCATAAGACCAGAAACTATAAAACTCCTAGAGGATAACATAGGCAAAACACTCTCTGCTATAATCCAAAGCGGGATACTCCATGACCCACCTCCCAGAATATTGGAAATAAAAACACGAATAAACAAATGGGACCTAATTAAAATTAAAAGCTTTTGCACAACAAAGGAAACTATAAGCAAGGTGAAAAGACAGCCTTCAGAATGGGAGAAAATAATAGCCAATGAAGCAACAGACAAACAATTAATCTCAAAAATTTACAAACAACTCCTGCAGCTCCATTCTAGAAAAATAAACAACCCAATTAAAAAGTGGGCCAAAGAACTTAACAGACATTTCTCCAAGGAAGATATAAAAATGGCTAACAAACACATGAAAAGATGCTCAACATCACTCATTATCAGAGAAATGCAAATCAAAACTACAATGAGGTACCACTTTACACCAGTCAGAATGGCTGCCATCCAAAAGTCTACAAGCAATAAATGCTGGAGAGGATGTGGAGAAAAGGGAACCCTCTTACACTGTTGGTGGGAATGCAAACTAGTACAGCCACTATGGAAAACAGTGTGGAGGTTCCTTAAAAAGCTGCAAATAGACCTGCCATATGACCCGGCAATCCCACTGCTGGGCATATACACCGAGGAAACCAGAATTGAAAGAGCCACGTGCACCCCAATGTTCATCGCTGCATTGTTTACAATAGCCAGGACATGGAAGCAACCTAGATGCCCATCAACTGACGAATGGATAAGAAAGCTGTGGTATATATACACAATGGAATATTACTCAGCATTAAAAAAAAAATTCATTTGAAGCAATTCTACTCAGATGGACGAAACTGGAGCCCATTATCCAGAGTGAAGTAAGCCAGAAGCAAAAACAACAATACAGTATATTAACACATATATATGGAATTTAGAAAGACAGTAATGAGAACCCAACATGGGAGACAACAAAAGGAACGCAGATGTATAGAATAGACTTGTGGACTTTGTGGATGAGGGTAAGGGTGGGATGAGATGGGAGAAGGGCATTGAAGCATGTTAATTGTCATGTGTCTAATCAATCGCCAGCCCAGGATTGATGCTCGGGACTGGTGCAGCGAGATTTCCCGG